>QRDG01000053.1:273408-378839 GCA_012064385.1 Puccinellia tenuiflora
TTTTTTTAGGGTTCAGTACCAAAATTACACCGTAATTCACAGAAAAATCACAGTAATATATGTGGGTCATAAATAACAGTAATCAGTGCATACAAACATCAATATGCATCACAGTAGTAAGAACGCAGTAAAATCACAGTAAATTCCAGTACCAGTGCATACAAATATCAATATGCATCACACCACCACACCAACATAAATAACAACAGTGCTATAACTATGGTGGAGACGGGGTGAACCCAAGATCTCCCCTGGTGAAGACAGGCGACCGCTGGCGCGGCGTGGCCGAAGTAGAGTCACCACAAGAACCAGCACCAGGCGAAGGATCAGGCGAAGGAGAAGCGCGAAAAGCCGGTGAGCCCGGCGAGGCACTAGGAGAAGCACGAGCGCCCTCGAAGTTCCCGTTCCCTACATGTTCGAGCAAGAGTAAGCAACTTGCGAGGTAAAGGAAAGTGGTAACCACTGGTTTGGCAAGAACTTACCGGGGTCGATGCGTAATATGTGCGAGCAAACATCTCCCTCGAAGGAAAGACTAGCGGCGGCCCGGGCCTAGGAGGCGCAGCTCCTATCGGGTCCCCCCGCTCTCCAGTTTGCATAAACCTAATCGTAGCCTGCCAAGGGTTGTAGAAATAAAGATTCAACTAGGGGAATTGGGACTTGTGATCTTTTGCAAAAGTAAAGGTTGAAACTTACCGCTTGGAACGCCTCCGTGTATGCGGCGTAGGCCTGATCCCTCTTGTTCCACAGAGCCATGTCCTCGACGTAGCTCGCCTGAGCGGCATCGTAGGCGTCCTCGAAATCAGGCTACAATTTAAGAAATGATGAATCTCGTCAACTTAGCGATGCAGGAAGGAATATCGGAAAGAGGATGATAGTGAGAAAGACTTACATCACGGGATTGATGAGTCTGTCGAGGAGGCGGGATAGTGGTGCCGGCGGGGATGGTAGCTTTGACCTGCGTCAAGGTCCTGCCAGGCCTGACCACCGCACTAAGAACGCGCGGACGGCCATGCTCCATCCCGTGCCCCGACAGGATCAACGCAGTCTCGTCGGTCTCCTGCTCAAGGGGGTCATCCACCTCCGGGTTTAACTCGGTGAACGTCTTGCAGTAGGCGTCCAAGTCCTTCTCGGATGTGCCGTAGTACTTGGGAAGCGAGGGCTGAGTCTCGGTTAGATCAAGCTTCTTCTGCTTCATCTTCTTCCAAGTTGACATGTCAGTAAGCTGCTCCCCGAAAGCGGCCTCCTGCATCGGAAAAGAAATGTTATGCGTATCAAGTAGCAACATGACAGGAAATAAATGCAGGTAGCTCCATGTATATACATACCAGCCTTTCCTTGAAACGCCCATGGTTGAGGTTTCCCCCACTGTGTGTTCCATCGGTGCCTCGGTTCTTCTTGTTCCACTCGCTCACGGCGGCGAACTCAGCGTCTTCCCCGGTCCACCTCTTAGCCAGCGCTCGAAGGAAACACACGATCCGTGTGCTTCTGATCCAACGGCTCACAAGCGCTCGAAGGAAACACACGATCCGTGTGCTTCCGATCCAACGGCTCACAAGTGCTCGAAGGAAACACACAATCCGTGTGCTTCTGATCCAACAGCTCACAAGCGCTCGAAGGAAACACACGATCCGTGTGCTTCTGATCCAACGGCTCACAAGCGCTCGAAGGAAACACACGATCCGTGTGCTTCCGATCCAACGGCTCACAAGTGCTCGAAGGAAACACACGATCCGTGTGCTCGACAAATCTATCATCAGCTGCTATTGTTTGTAAGTAATTTATTCGTGTAATTTAATTATTTATAGTTACAAATAAACACATAATATGGAGGTTGTAAACAAAAAACCCTAACCGGGCCAGCCTACGGCTAACCTGTGCCGACGGTCGCCGTCGGCACAACAGCATCTACGCCGACGGCTAATAAACGCCGCCGGCCGCCGTCGGCATAGTTATTCTACGCCGACGGCCATTTCTGTGCCGACGGCTGCCTCGGCCGGCTGGGCTGGCAGGAGGCTACGCCGACGGCCCCGACCTTTTGCCGTCGGCGTAGAAACTGGCCGTCGGCACATTAGGCCGTTCCCGTAGTGCAGCAACGCGTTGCTAAATGTTCTACAAACAAGTAGTGATACACAAGCATCTGTACAACACTATGATTGATTGCCATCGGTTTCTTCTTACTATTAGTTTTTGAAAAAAAAATCAAATGTGACTATCTTTATTTAGAAAATATTATTACATTCAGAGAACCAAATAAATATCATCAGATTCATTTTAAAATAAATTCATATATTATTATTTTCTTGCTACTTTATATGTTCATATTTTTTCCAAAATCATGTTACAGGTAGTCAAGTTTGACTTTCAGAAAACTAATACACCTGATAGCAATGAACAAAGGGAGTAGTATAGATACATATAAAAATAGTATTCCACAAGACAAAATGCAAAAATGTCATTCATAGAATATCAATCCATACGTAAATATTAATGGTAAAAGACGCGAATATAATATGGTGCAAAATAATGCGTGCCTTACATTTGGGACCAAGATAGTAAAATGGTTGATTTACGGAATCAAATACACACTACGGAACTCTTAGAATGTAAGAACAAACCAATGCCACCTGCGACAATAAGTTTATGTAGCATGATATTCTCTTTCCGGTGGGAAGTCTCGCAGATTTTGCAGAAATCTACGTAATAGGTTTTCATCTTTAATTTCGCACGACACATTTTTATTTCATAACTTGACTACTGAGGACTTGAACACCATATGATAAAAAGAACACTGCATAAGCACATGTCAAATAGTCAAATGTACATATGCAAACATACTAAAATCCACACCATTTTTCTTTTCATTGGTGATTATTGTAAACAGTGTTCGATGGGAAGACCGTCCGTCCGATGGGAAGACCGTGCGTGATCCCGACCGTCCGATGGGAAGACCGTGCGTGATCTCCAGCGGATATTCGTGTCAGGTCGGCTTATCATTGCCTTGGCCCCTAGTTGGCGGGACCAAAGGCATGAAACAAGGGTCCTCGTCGTACGTGTACATGTGTACAAGTGCGACACGTGCTGTATTTGCACGGTACATGACCAGTTTATAGAATATAGGAGTATAAATGTTTTGACGACGGCTGGAGTACGCGTTGCTAAATGTTCTACAAACAAGTAGTGATATCCAAAGCATTTGTATAACACTAGATTGATTACCATGGGCTTCTTCTTATAAGGTGTTAGTTTTTGAAAAATCAAATGTGACTACCTTTGACCAAGATTTTAGAAACTATTATTACATTTAGAGAACCAAATCAATATCATCAGATTCATTTTAAAATAATTTCATATATTATTATTTTCTTGCTACTTTATATGTTCATTTTTTTTTTCCAAAATCATGTTACAGGTAGTCAAGTTTGATTTTCAGAAAACTAGTACACCTTATAGCAATGAACAAAGGGAGTAGTATAGATACATATAAAAATAGTATTCCACGAGACAAAATGCAACAATGTCATTCATAGAATATCAATCCGTACATAAATATTAATGGTAAAAGACGTGAATTTAAGATGGTGAAATGTGTGCCTTACATTTTGGGACCAAGATATTAAAATGGTTAAGTTACGGAATTAAATACACACAACGGAACTCTTGGAATGTAAGAACAAACCAATGTCACATGCGACAACAAGTTTATGTAGGATGATATTCTCTTTTCGGTGGGAAGTCCTGCAGATTTTGCAGAAATGTACGTAATAGGTTTTCATATTTAATTTCGCACGACACATTTTTTATTTCATAACCTGACTGAGAACTTGAACACCGTATGATATAAATCACACTGCATAAGCGCATATCAAATAATAAAATGTACATACACGAACATACTAAAATCCACACCATTTTTCTTTTCTTTGTTGATTATTGTAAAAGTGTTGTTTTAATACCAACTACAGATCATGCATACTTTATTCAATTTTGATTTGCTAGACAATTTCTAACATAAAAATGTAGTATCATTGGTTCGATTTATACCCTAGAAGTTTCTACAAATATGCTTATTTAGTCATACATTACGAATCACAACTCAGATATTTGTTGGCATACACATTTCATGTCATTCCAATAAATTATATATTTTCTGCATTGTATTAAAAAAAGTTCTAAAACATACTTTTGTTACAAGTTTAATATCTTTCAGTATTAGGTAGAAACAAAAAACACCAAATAATATTTTGTAATACGGACAATTATGTGGTTAAACTACGTGAAAAATAGAAAATTATACTTGTAATACTATACCATGCAAAAAATAAGATCAAAAAAGTATAAAAGTTTAGTATAAATTGTATTTATTTTGATTCGATCAGGTCCAAATCGTTGGACCTGATTATCCCTCGATAGTTTGATTGGTTCTCGATACAAGTTTCTGAGCGTCACGCTAAAGAATGGCTAATTTTCCGGGTCTGTTTGGTAGAAGGGAGAGACGCCATCCCTATTTCTTTGGATTGCGCATTTGCATGACTCTCCTCGTGGATGACTCATCTTCGTTGGCGGCCCGTAGAGCTCACAACATTCTTCCTTAAGCTTGTTCGGTTGGTCATCGATGTACCTTATGTTCGTCTCCCTTTAGGAACATCATGTAACCCCTCCTGAAGAACCATCCACATGCTGGTGCACTGGGGTGCAGATGGTGCAGGGAATGCAACTCTTGAAAAAAAAACTAAACATACAACTTTACATACATAAGTGGGTGATGGATCCTAATAACACCACAACCATAGTACAACTATATCATGGATCGAGTTATCCAAACTTGGCCTTATCCTGTCTCGCGGGGTTGCCTCGATTATTAAGGACTTATTAACAAACCAACACATTGGTGTTTGATGATTTCGTCGTTGCTCCCTAGGGAATTGGCTTCGGCTATCGTATTGACCTTACTGTTATCGGGGTTTGGTGTAGCCTTCCTATTTTCCATTCTTGTTGGCTTTTCTTGTACCAATCTCCAGGGTCCTAGGATTGAGGTAAAGAAAGGGGACAAATAAATAGTTGCACAAATACATATAGTAAGATCATACCATCATACCTTCTCATGCGCACATAGGGATTCTGAAGCTCGGCCTCGCCCATAACCTGAGTGGACTACTCATGCATCACGATTAAAACACAATATGATATTGTATGATGGGTTTCTCATAGTAAGTCTTACAAATGTCGCTGATCGTGATGGAATCGAGATTACAAATAGAATGAACTAATGGAGATGGCTACGTAGCTAGTTGTTGTAGCATGGCTTTGGCAGCGGAGTGGCGGCTATGTGATGAATTGTATTTGTTTGTCTCCTTTATATCCTCGCCATGACCGCCCCCAACTTGAGGTTTCCCTTATATATTAGAGAGGACGAAAATAGGGTTTCCTATCGATTAAGGGCCGAATCGCCATCAAATCCTTTTATGAGATGTATATGTGTTGACGTCATGGAGTTGATGGCGAATGGTATAACCTTCGTGCTCATACCTTGCACTGGCAAATGTTCTGTTGGTTTGGTTCGATCGCTTGGTCCGCACTCCCCTTTGCTTGGAAATAATTTCTTCTTGGATTTGTTCTCACATATGATCCGATTTACTCATTAATATGTCCACTTCTATAAGGAAGAAAATAAACAAGGATATTTACACTTCTTCTCATTTATTAGTGATGAGTACTCCAACTTAAAAGAATAATAATACAAAAACTGAGAATATTCAGTTTAAACGAAATAAAAATAAGTGTGAAATCCACAAGGACTTTACAAGTAAATAATAAACTGAACCTTCCCTAGTATATTTTAATCGAAATCTACCATTTCCTTCCTGCCGTGGTTGCCGACTCAGGAATTCGCTCCCGTGTGCCTCATTGAGCACATCTCATTCCATGTCGATTGTCGCGGTAGGTTTTCCACACTCGACGGGCTATCTGCTAAAAACAACCGCCGACAATCTGGTGTAACTAGTCGTACCACGATGAAAACTAAACAATTAATTTAAAAAACCAGTGGGCGGGACAAACTAAAAATGAATAGGGAAAATAATTCAACTGTGAAATTTACTTTACAAATCCAATTAGTTTAAAGTATGGTTTCACTCAAATAAGCTAGTTTTATTACAGAGTTTTTTTTTTTTTGAGTGGGGGCCTGCTGGTACTACAGTACTCCCTCCGTTCCATATTACTTGACTTCCAAATGGATGTATTACATACATCCATTTGGAAGTCAAGTAATATGGAACCGAGGAGTCCGTGACAAAAAAAAGACAGCCAACTCAGCGAAGTGTACTGTAGCACCAACGCAACACAGACCAGCACGAGAACCTCTAGCTCGTTATTTGAGGAAAACGCTGGTTGGGAGAAAGAAAACCTTAACGAGAGCAGTGCAAGAACCGAGAGGCAGGGAGGAAACTTCAGATACGGGCGTTTCGTACACGTCAGCATCACGAGACGGGACGACTCACGAGAGGCAGATGGGATGGGGAGGAGAAGGTGGAATTTACCCCACCGAGGTGAGAAAATGGTTTATAGCTGCCTGCCGTACGATGGTAGCCTGCAGTGTTAGAGCAGCAGGGTAACATGGGCGGACGACGTAGCCGGTGAAAAAGAAATATCGTGGTGGAAAAAAAATAACCACCCACTCACGTGGTCTGGCTCGGCCTGAGTCAGCTACAGCTGTGGCCTGTGGAGCAAGAAAAGGAGTAGCAACTGCATCACACCATGGTGATGATGCATGGGGGCAGCACTTTACCCAGTAAGTATTTTACAGTTACCCTGCAGCAAGTGTTTTTTTTTCATTAATTAACCATGCTGCCCGGCTACGCTGCATCCGTATGGCTTGACTGACTGGCTGGGGGCTGGCTGACTGAACCAGAGGATGACGAGTGCTGCAGACACAGGATATTTACCGCGCTCCGCCCCGCCGAACGAGGCTGTATTTTGGGAGTTAATTATATGGGTAACGGTGAATAATGTTGTCGATCCACATGCTTTGCGCACTTGCTTACCGCGAGCTGGTACAGTACAAACTCGAATCTGACCGGCACGGTTCGCGCCGTGTCGGCCTTCAGGTAATCTCACGGCACGATACGACTTTCGAAATCAGAGAACTACATCCATATTTCCATCTGTTTCTAGGTAATTGCACTAGGAATTCATATTTGACCGATGGAATTTTAACAATCTTCGCTGAACGGTAAGGGGAGTATTTTTTTTGTCGGGAACAGTAGGGAGAGTTGTTTTTTTTTTTAGATAAAAGGCATTTTACTACCCAGCCTTGACTTAACAAAGCTACAGTAGGGAGAGTTGTAATGACGAGACTGTTTATGGATGATCACAGCGCAATACACATAGCAACATTGTCGTGGGAGACCCAGTGAAAGTGTGATACATAAGCTATATGTTCTGCTATCTTGGTGATTTTGCGTTGATCTTCATGTTCGAGTGCTTCCTGCGCTCACTATATATGGACGTCTTTTGTTGATTTGCATCTCAACATAACCCGCTTATCCATCGTTGCTAGTTGATTGGATCTGTCACACAAAAACATTGCAATCACTAGTGGCATGAGAGAAGGAATTGTGGTACTTGCAACAAACTTGTTGTTTCCGCTATTCAAACTCTCGTAGAGTACGTGATATTTTGATATGCTCATGTTTTGACATGAGAATGAATATTATATCGCACTTAGCCACGTCAAAAATGAACTTGATGTCTTCATCATGATTCGTACGAATCGGCTTACCAACATCAAAAGTATAGGTTTTGGCCCTTCATGGCCAAGCAAACTCGACACGACATACATCGACATTGTTTTCTGAGTCGTCTCCACATCCGACTAGATGCAAGCGAGGCACAGTGGGCTGATGTACATCCTGAGTATCGTTGCTCAAACTTGCTTGAGCCAAATTCCTCTATAGGACTTGGCCGACACTCACAAATTTAAAACCTTCCTCTTTTTTACTTGATGTGGGATCTCAAGCCTTAAATACCAAGTATAACACATGTCTTCCAATTATCACCAAACCGTAGAATCATTTTCTGGTGTCTCTAAATCATATGATGTAATCGGCTTCTATGGCTGAAGCAACAACACCCGCTGACCCACCTTGAAGATCTACATGTACGCATCAACATTTTTCTCTTCTGCAGCGCCTCGAAAGCTTGGAGTTGGTCATTCCCTAGATCATTGAAGCTAGGCTCGATGATATTATCATAGCTGATTTCCCTGCCTTAGAGCATCAAACTTAATGATTCAATCTGGGAAAAAGTCCAAAACAAACCTTCAACTCGTAGACGAAAGCTAAATCGGACCTCGAACTTTGAATCCCGGAAATTGACACTCTAAAATTAGCAATCCCGATCTATTTCGAACCCTACACCGGCACACCGGGAAAGCGACGATCCAAACCAGGGCTGCAGGCTACTCTCACTGACAGTGGGGTCCACATGTCATGTTCACCGATTTTTCCCCAATCCTTCTCTATTTTTTCCCATCCGGTAGCTTTCTTCCTGAAAGCAAGCACGTCATGGCCGGCCGGCCGCCGGTCTCGTTGACACCGGGCGGCGCACCTCGGGCTGCTACAGGAGCTAGCCTCATAAGCGGAGGAGAGCCGCCGGGGCGAGGGGAGGCCAGCTCGCCTTGATCTGAGAAGGACGGGCCGGGAGGTACCTTTCTCCCGCAGCGGCGACGCTCCCGGCTACAGGCAAGAGAGTAGTCCCTGAAATTGAAAATTCCTTCTTGCACAAAAAGGAGCCGTGCTTTTGCTGCTCATCGCCAAATCCTCCCGTTGATGCTCGTTCTGCATGCCTACAGTGTCCAGGGAGCAGAATTGCTGGGATATGGGGCAGCACTTCCGTAGCCTATACTTTTTTTGGATTGAAAAGAGAAAGCGACCGAGGAGAAGAAGACTAGAGGTGGAAGAGACATATGACATGTGTGCCCAACTGTCAGCGAGAGTAGCGTATACTTTATTTGGTATTAAATTTTTTCTAACCTGAGAAACGGGTCTAGGGTCTAAAATAGACCGGGATTGCTAATTTCAGAGTGCTGATTTCCGGGATTCGAAGTTCGGGGTTTAATTTAGCTTTTGTCTATTAGTTGAAGGTTTGTTTTGGACTTTTTCCTTCAATCTGTGATTGATGTACCGGCGGAGTCATCAAAAGGTGTGTTCACACACACAAATACATTGCCTTTGTCCCTTCAAATATGAGAGCGACGCGCGAGACAATGTCAGGTGGGAGGCCGATTGAAAGTGCGGTACAAAAAACAATCCAGTCGACGCTTTTGATACTAAAAACACCGCTCTCCTGCGAGGAACCTTGAGACGTCATTAACGTATCGATAATTTTTCATTGTTGCGTGCTACTTTAATATCATTGTTACATGTTTATATCATGATTTCATATCATTTTGCAACATTTTCTAGAACTAGCATACTAACCCAGTGCCAAGTGCCAGTTACTCTTTTCTAATGGTTTTGAGTTTCAGAAAGTTACTTAAAGAAAAGTCGTCGAAAAAATCGTCGAAAATTCACGGAGCCCTAACTTTCATAGATGGACCGAGGAGCCGAAGAATGGCACCATGGGCACCTGGCAGAGCATGCGGCAGGGGGGCGCGGCTCCAAGGCTAGGCGTGGCCCCCTGTGTGCCGCCTCTCGATGCCCCCGACGCCTATTTATTCCCCTCGACCTAAAAACACACGGGACAATATTCTTTCCCCAATTTCGAGACCGAGCTGCCGTCGTTGCCAAAACCAATCTGGAGCCATGTTCCGACACTATGTCAGAGGGGGGAATCGTCGCCGGAGGGATCTACACCAACCCTACTGCCTCCATGATGTTGAGTGAGTAGTTCCACTTGGGACTATGGGTCCATAGCAGTAGATAGATGGTTATATCTCCTTCTTGTCCGTCAATACAATTGTCTCGTGAGATGCCTAACATGGTCAAGATCCATCTGATGTAATTACTGTTGTTGTTGTTGTTGTTGTTGTTGTTGTTGTTGTTGTTGTTGTTGTTGTTGTTGTTGTTGTTGTGTTTGTTGGGATATGATGTTATGATCAGATTGTGCATGTTATATTTATTATGAGATTGCTTTATTTACGTTCTTGCATGCTCTCCGATATTTGTGGTTAATTACTCGGGCCGAGTAGTTTTTTAGTTCTCCAAGTGGGAGTGTATGCCCGATAATAGGTTTTAGTCTCTTTCATCCCTATGCTTGCGTGACAATAACAACCAAGATGTGTTGTTGCTACTAAGAATAAAATAGTGATGTTTATTTCTTTGTTTTATGAATTTTTCTTACTTGATGTATGGTGCTTAAGATGATACTTGATTGTTTCCAGCTTAATACCAAGAGTGGAAAGCATAGAAGCACACTCGGAATTAAGTATTAGTTATAGATATCGTGCTGGTGTGTGGTATGTATATGTTTGACGTGATGCCTACATGAATATTTACCTTTTTCATTCTCTCATAATTCCATGATCGTAATTCTATCAATTGCCTAACTGTAATTTATTTACCCAATAATATTTATTTTCTTTTGAGAGATACCAATGGTGAAACTATGGCCCATGGTCCTTATTCCTTACATTGATTACAACTTGTTCTTCAATGTCATGTTTTGCATTTACTTATGTTTTTGTTTAATTTCCACGCTAGACCATTAATCCTTTGTTTTTAGCAAGAAGGGAAGTCTCACAAACTTCCTGGAACGTTGGGTGCAACGTTTGTTTGTGTGTTGTCTGCAGATCCTACACCAAAATCTATTGCGTAACGCACTCCTACAGGTTTGAAAACCTTGATTCTTCACTAAGGAAAATTTGTTGTTGTGCCACATCCACATTTCTCTTGGGGTGATTTCCAACGTTTGATAAAGCGAATTTCTGGCACCACCATAGCCATCAAACCTTGCTAGGGCTTGCAGATGTTATGGGATAAACTAGACTGATTTGATAGCATCTAGCTTGGATTTGTAGATCAAAATATATCTATGCGAAGACACCAAATGATGAAAACTACACAATGGTTTGGAAGGATAAATCACATTATATTGAAAGATTTTGATTATGTGTTGTATTTTCTTGATCAATCAACCACCCCTCATATATTTATGAGTGATTGGCGATAATGATAGCGTTGGTGATACCCCGAGCGAAGGTGTGGATGTAGCAAGTAGCAGTTTTCTCTTAGTGAAGAACCATGGTTTAATCGAACCAGTAGGACTTTGAAATCAATAACGAGGTGCACGTCGAGGATCTCTGGCGCTTAACCGTCAACGAGCGTGGACCTGCATACACTCAAACAATTACTTTGCCCCCAACGTCAGGACAGTTGTCAATCTTCCCGGTCTATTGTAAACAAAGCGGTTAAATGAATAATGTAGTGGATTAAATATGGAAACAGACTAGCGAGCAAATGATTATGAGAAGCAAGTAAACGGTGTTGTAATCAATGGAAAAGATGGACAGGGGGGCATGGGTTCACTAGTGGTATCTCTCCATAAAATAAAATACTCATACGATGGGTAAACGAATTATAACTAGTCAATTGACAAGATTATGACACAAACTTAATCTAGCCAAATCAAAGAGTTCATGGTAATATTCATGTATGCATCACGACAAATAACAGAGACCTTCGAGTCCAACTGAATCTTTGTCTAAAAAGTCCACCTAGGGATCCAGCCTGTCACTTATCGGTATTTAGTTGCAACCAACAGACAATTGCATTAAGTAAAGAACATGATGTAAGCAATATTTATAATCACGTAGACATAAACGTCGTTGTTTTACCCTTAGTAGCAACAACACACCCTCGTCCTTAGATGTTTCTGTCACTCGTGCCCAGGCACAAGAGGGGGCATGAACCTACTATCTAGCATAAATACTCTCTCTTGGATATACAAACAATCACTTGGCCAAAGTAACTACGCACATCGGAGAGCATGCAAGAATCATAAATTAATATATAAGGACCATGCACAAACTAATCATAACTTCATAATCCATCGGATCCCAGCAAACACATCATATAGCATTACGATAGTCGATCTTGATCATGTTAGGCAGCCCACAAGATCATAAACATGGAGGCATAAGGGAGAGAAACAACCATCCAGCTACTGCCATGGACCCGTAGTCCAAGGTGGAACTACTCACGCATCATCCCGGCGGAAGGCATGGCGATGTAGAGCCCTCCGGGATTGATCTCCCCTCCGGCAGGGTGTCGATATTGACTTTAGAATCTCCCCGAATTAGGTTTCGAGGTGGCGGTGGCTTCGGGTCGAGTTCGTGGAAAATAATCACCGCCCCGACGAAATTAGGTTTAATGTGATTTTATAGGCGTCGGTGGGGGCCGAGGAGGTGCCCGAGGGGCAGGGGCGGGTCCCACCCGCGGGTCCCTGTGGGGCCGCGGCCAGGGGTCGCCCCTGGCCCCTGGGTGGCCCCCAAGGTCGCCCTTTCGTCTGTGGCTTCGTTGTGGCGAATAAAAAAATTTCGTAAATTTTCACACAATTCAAAGATTATTTCCACAAGTGGATTTTCTGAAATAGAAAAAAGGAAAAACAGGGAACTGACACTGGGCATCTTGTCAATAGGTTAGTCCAATAAAATGATATAATAATATAGTAAAAACATCTGACAGTGATAATAAACAAGCATGGATCAATAAAAATATATTGATATGTTTGACACGTATCAGCATCCCCAAGGTTAACTCCTACTCGTCCTCGAGTAGGTAAGTGATAAAAAAGAATAATTTTTTATGAGATATGCAACCAACGTAATCTTGATCAAGATAGTAATGTACATCACATGATGTGAATAAAGTGATTCAAAACAATTGTCTATAGTTGACATTAAGCAAAGAATGATTAACACACTAGCTAACAATGCTAGAAAACTTTTCATGAATAAGTGTGTTGGAGACATGGAACCATACATAAGGTTTAGAAAGAAGAATTGTAAATTATGTCTCCAATGTAAAGTATCAATCATTCTACATCATTCTACAGAGAATCAAGTAGTTATTTATGAAATAGTCAAGATCCAGTCAAGTGATCTAATTCATTTCCTTCCCACATCAACTGTTTTGAAGTCTACTCAACTAGTGCAAGTAAGAAGTGGTTTTGGCACCAAAAGATTATGGAAATGAGAATAATGATGGGGGTTTGGAAGGTCAAAAAGAAATGCTCAAACAGTGGAGAGGGTAACCACAAGACAAGAGGAAGTCTTGTAGTTGACACTGTATGAGGAGTAGTGATTGCCATGCAACGGGTGCACATAGAGTATAAGTGTATGAAAGCTCTCTAATGGAACTAGTGGGGGTGCATCCAACTTGCTTGCTCATGAAGACCTAGAGCTTACTTGGGGAGGCTCATCTTTGAAATATACAAGCCAAGTTCTATAACGAAAAAAACCCCACATAGTTATGCAACTAAAAATATGAAAACTCTCTAAAACTGAAGTGTAGGTGCTAACATGACACAATTGTGGTAAAAAAGATAGTAGTGCTGCTCCCTCTCTCTTTTCTTTTTTTCTTTTTGGTGGCCTCCATGGCTCTTTTAGATGTTCTCTCATTTGGCCTTTTTTGGGCTCTTTTATTTCTCTTCTTTTTCTTTTCTTCTTTATATCCTCACAGGTAGGAGCAACACTCTATATTACAAATGAATCATCACACTTTTTGGTAGTCATAACTCATAAAAACTAATACATGATGTATACAATGAAGCATGCATGATCGAGTGTGGTGTAAAAAAATGTAAAACATGTGGCAAGCCACGCATCACACTAACTCAATGATCAAGCAAAACTATATGGCAATGAAGAATGACACAAGTCATGTAATGTAATGATGGATGTTGCATGGCAATGTATCTCGGAACGGCTATGGAAATGCCGTAGTAGGTAGGTATGGTGGCTTTTTGAGGAAGATAATTGGCTTATGTGTAGGAGAACAAGAGGAAGTCCTCCCACGGAGTTGGATGTACTGGCGAATAATACACCAAATCTTGATATGAGAGAGGGCAATGCACAACACCGAAGAGGCTAGCAAAATATGGAGGTAGAAGTGCCAAAACCAAAACTCAACAATGCATTCGTATATTGCAAACAGCTAGAAGGTTCAATGTTTCACAAGTGATTAAAACACCCCAAGAGGGATCGTGGCGGCGACAAAAGTGCCCCGTTAGCTTCCGCGACCTTTGCAGCAACTAAACACTAGGAACTACTTTTCAACTGAGCAAAATTCATGATACAAAAGCATTATCGACTTAGGTTGTTTTTAGTTCAGAAAAGTACGGCTCCACACTCTACTAACACGTCTCCACTAATCAGCTCTAACAATGTTAACCAACACATTTTAACCATTAGCTTAATTAATACATCAAAACAATTGATGAGCATCGAATTATCTACATAGTGATCTACAAGACTATGCAGGTTTTTCCATCATACCACTACCACATGCACGGCATTTTATTGTTCTAACACATCAACCAAGCAACCAAAACAACTCTCCAACAAATGCAAGTGAATCACAAAAGATTTTAACATCAACAACTAGCAGCCAGAGGCGGAGCTAGAAATATTTTGATTGGGTTCAATGCTTTGTAAGACTAGATTCAACTTAGGTAATAGCAGTGAATATGTAATGATTATAAAGAGATTAATCAATTTTTATTGGGTTCATGTGAACCCAATTGTTACATGCTGGCTCCGCCACTGCTAGCAGCTCTAAACAAGATAACAGCTAAAAGCGAGAGCTTAGTAGCAAACAACAACAGCTAAGAATACTCTATAAGATATAAGCGAAGGACTGGATTATTCTAATGAAAATGCGGAGAGTGTCTCTCTACCACACAAGAAAGCTAGTATCCAACAAGTTAAGGACCAGAAAACTTACAAACACAAACGATGCTCCAAGAATAGCACATATCATCTAAAGTGATAAAACATAGTTTCAACGGAGACGACCTGATGGTTGTCGATGAAGAAGAGATGATGCCCTGGGCATCCCCAAGCTTAGACGCTTGAGTCTTCTTGAATGTACAGGGGGATGCCATGAAGGCATCCCCAAGCTTGTGATTTTCTCCATCCTTCAACTTCTTTCATCATCCTCTCTCGTGAAACTTAAAACTCACTTCACACAAAACTTCTCATAAACTGATTAGAGGGTTAGTACTCATAAAATAAAATCCACTTGGGTTCCACCAAGACATATTGCACAAACTTGATTTAATATTAGCTACTGTTTACTAAGCCTCATTGTGGCACTCCTTCCAAAAGTACCGCAAATAACGCTCGTAAAAGAGGCAAATACAAATAAAGGCAGAATCTGTCAAAACAGAACAGTCTGTAAAGATCAAATTTTAATATGCACTTACGTAGCTCAAATCAGAAAACTTAAAACTAATGAAAGATAGAAAAAAAGTATCAGGCTTTCTGTCTACAATTTTTAGAAAAATATCACGTTCAGGTATTTTTCAAGATTTTCTGTAACAGGCGCACATAATCTGTATCTGGACAGCAAAACAACACCTCGAATTTTCAATGCATTAGAGGCTATTTGTTGGCACAAAAAAAAGATACAATGAAGTTGCTACAGAGGCAACAACTCCATGACTCTAGAAAGCAAAAATAAAAATTGGGTTGCCTCCCAAAAGGCGCTTTTCTTTAACGCCTTTTAGCTAGGCGCAATGCCAAATATCAAGTTTTTTCGGAGGCCTTAGCAACATCAAAAGCATAGCTAGACCTTATGATTGATTCAAGAGGTAGCTTAATTCTCTTCCTAGGGAAGTGTTCCATCCCTTTTCTTAGGGGAAACTGAAACCTTATGTTCCCCTCTTTCATATCAATGATAGCACCAACGGTTCTCAAAATAGGTCTTCCCAAAATATTAAGACAAGAAGCATTGCACTCAATATCCATAACAATAAAATCAACGGGAACATAGTTGTTATCAATTCTCCCCAAAGGTTTCTTTTTAGAAGAATCAGCATGGTGCACACTCAAATAACATTCTTCCAAATGTTTCAAATTAAGCATATCATAGAAACTTTTAGGCATAACAGAAACACTTGCACCAAGATCGCACAAAGCATTGCAATCAAAGTAATTTATTTTCATCTTAATATTAGGATCCCAACCATATTGTAATTTTCTAGGAATAGAGGTTTCAAGTTGGAGCTTTTCTTCCCTAGCTTTGATAAGAGCATCCGTGATGTGCTTAGTAAAAGCAATGTTCAACTTACTAGCATCCGGTGCCTTAGAATTTTTTTGTAGGAGCTTTATGACTTCAGTGAGATTATAATTTTCAAAATCAATTTCATCATATTTAGAGAGGCTAGGAGGATCATCATTAGTAGTTTGGATAGTATAAACATTAACAGTTTTACTATTCATTTCAGCAATTTTAGCTTCTCCTTCCTCTCTAGCCCACCTACCATGCAAGCGAGCTAACATCCTTTCATTGTTACTAATTTGAATAGAAAGAGCATTTAAAAATTCAGTAGGCTTGTCTTGAAGAGGAGTGGTTCTAATTTTCAAAATTTCAACATCATGAGCAAGATTTTCCACTTTAGAGACAAGACTATAAAGTTTTTCAAGTTTTTCTTCAACAATTTTATTGAAAGCTCTTTGTGTATTGATAAAATCTTTTAGAACTCTCTCAACATCAGTGGGCACACTCCTATTATTTTCATCAGGATTACCATAAGAATTTCCATTATTTGGAGGATAAGGTTCATAGTTGTTACTACCAAAATTATTTCTATAAGCATTATTGTTGAAGTTGTTTCTATTAAGAAAATTAACATCAACTTGATCCTTTTCTTGAGCAATTAATAAAGCAAGAGGAACATTATTAGGATCAATAGGGGGCTTATTGCTAGCAAGCATATATAGACATGATCATATCAACCTTCTCATTCAAAGAGGAAATTTCCTCGACAAAATTTACCTTCTTACCAGTTGGAGCTCTTTCGGTATGCCATTGTGAATAATTTGTCATCATATCATCCAAAAGTTTAGTTGCTGCAGCTAATGTTGTGGACATAAAGGTGCCTCCCCATGGCCGAGTCCAACAAGTTCCTTGAAGAAAAATTCAAACCTACATAAAAAGTTTGGACAGCCATCCAAGTAGTTAATCCATGCGTGGGACAATTTTTAACCATAGACTTCATTATTTCCCAAGATTGAGCAACATGTTCATTATAAAATTGTCTAAAGTTCATAATGTTACTCCTCAATTGTATAATTTTAGCAGGTGGATAGTATTTTCCAATAAAAGCATCTTAGCATTTAGTCCAAGAATCAATACTATTTTTAGGCAAAGACAATAATCATTCTTTAGCTCTCCCTCTCAAAGAGAAAGGGAAAAGTTTCAGTTTTATGATGTCACTTTCTAACTCTTTATATTTTTGAATATCACATAACTCAACAAAGTTATTTAAATGAGAGGCGTCATCATCAGTACTAGCACCAGAAAATTGCTCTTTCATAACAAGATTCAGCAAAGCAGGTTTAATTTCATAAGATTCCGCTTTAGTATGGGTGCAGCAATTGGAGAGCATATGAAATCATTATTATTAGTACTAGTAAAGTTGCACAACTTGGTGTTCTCAGAACTACCCATGCTAACAAAGCAAAATAGCAAAACAAGAATAAAGACTACACTAATTTTTGGGGGTTTTAATTTTTTTAAAGCAAACAAGCAAAACAAGAAATAAACTAAGCAAGACAAAAGAAAAGTAAAGAGATTGAGAGTATGAGACTCCCCTTGCTGCAGCTTTAAAGTCCCTGGCAACGGCGCCAGGAAACTGCTTGATTCGCGATAATGATAGCGTTGGTGGTACCCTAAGCGAAGGTGTGGATGTAGCAAGTAGCATTTTTCCCTCAGTGAAGAACCAAGGTTTGATCGAACCAGTAGGACTTTGAAATCAACAACGAGATGCACGTCGATGATCTCTCGCGCTTAACCGTCAACGAGCGTGGACCTGCACACACTCAAACAATTACTTTGCCCCCAACGGCAGGAAGGTTGCCAATCTTCCCGGTCTGCTGAATACAAAGAGGTTAAACGAATAGTGTTGTGGATTAAATATGGAAACGGACCAGCGAGCAAATGATTATGAGAAGCAAGTAAACGGTGTTGTAATCAATGGAAAAAAGATGGACCGGGGCCATGGGTTCACTAGTGGTGTCTCTCCATAAAATAAAATACTCATACGATGGGTAAACGAATTACAGCTAGGCAATTGACAAGATTATGACACAAACTTAATCTAGATAAATCAAAAAGTTCATGGTAATATTCATGTAGGCATCACGACAAATAACAAAGACTATTTAGTCCAACTACATCTTTGTCTAAAAAGTCCACCTAGGGATCGCTATCCAGCATGTTACCCATCGGTATTAAGTTGCAAGCAACAGACAATTGCATTAAGTAAAGCGCGTGATATAAGCAATATTTATAATCATGTAGACATAAACACCGTAGTTTTACCCTTAGTAGCAACAACACACCCTCGTCCTTAGACGTTTCTGTCACTCGTGCCTAGGCACAAGAGGGGGCATGAACCTACTATCAAGCATAAATACTCTCTCTTGGATATACAAGCAATCACTTGGCCAAAGTAACTACGCACATCGGAGAGCATACAAAAATCATAAATTAACATATAAGGACCATGCACAAACTGATCATAACTTCATAATCCATCGGATCCCAGCAAACACAACATATAGCATTCCAATAGTCGATCTTGATCATGTTAGGCAGCTCACAAGTCATAACATGGAGGCATAAGGGAGAGAGACAACCATCTAGCTACTTCCATGGACCCGTAGTCCAAGGTGGAACTACTCACGCATCATCCCGGCGGAAGGCATGGCGATGTAGAGCCCTCCGGGATCGATCTCCCCTCCGGCAGGGTGCCGGGATTGACTTCAGAATCTCCCCGAATTAGGTTTCGAGGTGGCGGCGGCTTCGGGTCGAGTTCGTGGAAAATAATCACCGCCCCGATGAAATTAGGTTTAATGTGATTTTATAGGCGTCGGAGGGGGCCGGGGAGGTGCCCGAGGGGCAGGGGCGGATCCCACCCGTGGGTCCCTGTGGGGCCACGGCCAGGGGTCACCCTTGGCCCCTGTGTGGCCCCTTAGGTCGCCATTTCATCTGTGGCTTCGTCGTGGCGAATAAAAAATATCTGTAAATTTTGGCGCAATTCCGATAATATTTCCAGAAGTGGATTTTCTGAAATAGAAAACAACAAAAACAGAGAACTGGCACTAGGCATCTTGTCAATAGGGGATCTAAGCTGTAACCTTCTTCTAGCCTCTTCTAACAACCTACAAAACAAAGTTATTTCTTGAACCCCCAACTCCACCATGTGTTGTTAAGCACAAAGCTTTGTATTAGAATTGTAAAATAAAACAAAAAATAAATAAAATAACAAGAAAGTAAGCTATTCTTCCCTTTCCTTTTTTCTTATAGTATCCAACTTAAAATTCCATTTTATTTCAGTAGCTCATTCATATTTACTGAAATGTTGCTCGAAAAACAAAGTTAAAAGGTGTGCAAACCGAGAGTTTGTTTGTTCCACTGGGTGCCATGGGCATCCCCAAGCTTATGTTTCTCACCATTTCTTGAATGACTCCTTGTTTGTGGTCCTGCCTTCCGTGTGAAAAAACTTCACCACAAAACTCTTTCCCATTTCTTTTTTGTGGGGTTGACATTAGTGGCCATGAAGATAAAATGCAAGATTCCGTAAAACATACAAATAAATTTTGGTTTGAAGTGAACAGTGAGTATATTTACTTTCCAACATTTACAAAATATCAAAAGACTAAAAAAGAATCAGGTTGAAACTCAAAAGAATGACTTAAGCAACAAAAGACCGAATCTGTCCAGAAAAACAGGAGCAAAAACATGTAATTACTTGGCCCAATTAGGTACTTCAAAAAATTTTTTGCGATTTTCGGTGCATACATAGGATGAAAGGTTGTAACTTTAGCAAAAAAAATCAGCTCCACCGGAGTTGCAGAAAAAATTAGGAAATTTTTTCGTGAACAACAGCATGTAGAAATATGCAACTCCAAATAGTTTTGTCAACTTTAAAACTTACTAATGGGTAAAACTCGGCACTTTATTGAAAACTCCAGAAAGAAAATAAAAAAGCTCTCTCACAACATCAAGGTTGCAAAATAAAAAACAACTGGGTTAACTCTTGTAAAGCAATTTCTTTATAGCCATATAGCTAGGCTTGCATACCTTATTTTAGAATGGGGAAAGATCATGTGGACCCTCGTACCTCTGTGCCACCTCCTTCCTTCTTCCTTGGAGTGCTCCATGCACTTCTTGTGAGGAAACTGAAACATCACATTCTCTTCCTTTGATTCAGTGATAGTCCCTATGGTTCTCAATAAAGGTCTTCCCAAGATTATAGGACTGGAGGTTTTACTCCCCATATCCATGACAATGAAATCAACATTAACAAATCTCATATGTAATTCAACCATAATATCACTAACTCTACTGAAAACATGTTTGGTGGAATCATCAGCAAGTAAAAGATCTATATTGCATTTTTCCACATTTTTAAGTTCAAGCAAGTCATATAATTCTTTTGACAAAATAGAAACACTAGATCCTAGATCTAATATAGCATGTTGAATTTCTTTGCCAGTAGTAACTAGTATCTTTGGGATCCAAGCATCCCCAATCTTAGGTGGTATCATGGCTTCATTATTATATATTTCAATCTTTTCTTTAAGCACATAGTTAGCTATGTATGTTCCAATTCCTGCTTGATGAACATTAAAAGAGGGATCATTAGAAAACTTTTGTAAAAGACTAGTAAGTTCATGCAAGCTACATTTATCAAGATCTAGTAGAGTGTTCAGCAACTTTATCACTAAGCGTTTTAACTTCCTCTACTTGTGTCTCTTCATCACTTTCATCTTCTCTAGAGAAATTTACCAAATCTTTAGCATGCCCCAAGAAACTACTCATAAAAGTTATCTTTTTGTGAACATTATCAATTAAGTATTCTTTAGTTTTGACGTGGTGTTAAACAAATTTAGTCATTTTAACATGTCCATTAAAACCTGCATGAAGACTTTAAAGTTTTTTTTTCCTTCTATAGGTGCAAATTTGATTTATATTGTATCTACAAGGGGATGTTTACAAACTAATAACAACCCCTTCTAAAGAATTCTTTAGTTGTTGAAATTTAATTTCTTCTTTCATATTACAGCATTTTCAAATAAGCTTACTAAAACAAGAGTTGAGAAAGAAGGATTGCCTGTAGTGAAATAACCACTCATTAAAGCATCTAAAAACGGTTTAGACCAAGTATTTAGACCATTATATTTTTTTTGAGTATGAGTATTAGGACAACTTGCTATAATCTCTTGCATTCTATACCAAGCTTCCATTAGAGATTCTCCAGAATATTGTTTAAAACTAGTTTTTTCATCATTACCAGGAAGAGGTACTGCATTTGAAGCTGACATATTCTAAACTAATTTTTATGGATTTTGTGTATAGGAAAAAGTAAAAACACGGACTGAAAAGAAAGCAAATAAAAACCAAAAGAACAAGAAAGAAATAAAACAAGACAAAAGAAAATTGCTCTCTCGATCTAAAGGACAAGAAAAGCTCAAAGTTGTGTAACCTCCCCAAGCTTAGGTGTTTGCACAAGCCTACTGATGATGCAGCTGTGATGGTTGTCCAGATCCCGGGCAACGACACCAGAAAAGTGTCTTGATGGCAACAACTCCGTGTATCAACTGATATAGCAAGTGTCTTCTCCCCACATGGGTGACTCGAGGGTTTATATCAAACTCTCGGGGATCTGAGCAGCAACCTTCTTTCAACCTCTTCTAGCAATCTGCAAAACAAAGTTTTGTCTTGTGCCCCCAACTCCACTGTGTGTTTGTCAAGCACAAGGCTTTGTATTATTGTAAACTAAAACAAAACAGTAAATAAAATAACAAGAAAGTAAACTATAACAAGACACGCTAGTAAAAACAGTAAAGTAAAGTTCTTTTGGGGTTTTTGTTAAAGTAAAAGTATATTTATATTTTCGGATTTAATTCTTGCAGAAAATGTAAAAGATAGTAGGTGTAAGTAAAAGTTTTTTTTTATAATAAAAAGTGGACCTGGGTTCATGGGTTTACTTGTATCTACTCTCTCATAAGTCATGGTGAATATTGTGTTTGATTAACATTTATATGGGCATCACGTCCTAATATAAAGATGATGCAACACATCTCACTTATACTCCTCTAGAAAGGGAAAAATTCTTGCAATCTAGAATTAAGAATAAACAAAGTATAGCCTTAGGTACTTTGACATGATGTTTGAATGACAAATGTGCTACCTTGAGCAATCAAGATCATCTTTGTTGCCACTAGATGATAATAATACATACATTCACTTTATCCCTAGTGATATAGTAAAAGAATGGTAAGAACTATAGTAGATCTCGAATTTTTTGTCACTATCCAATTACTATCACCATTACTATATGCTAAGAGATTCTTTTACAATGTCTTTTGTTCTTAGTGACATAACACAACAACATTATAGCAGTAACATGTCTTTAAGCCATGAGGTTATTAAGTTTGTACATACATAAAGAATTGCTTTGGTGCTATCAATCGTCACATCGTACCAGGGTGATTAAATCGATAGTTACTGGGTAAATCCAAAGGTGTGTATTGATCTTGATGTTACAAGATGGGAAATGACTCCTCTTTCAAAAGAGAAATACATCCTGGGCCCACTCGGTATAAGTGATATCCATTATGTTTTGCAGATAATGCATGATGATGATTCATCATGTGGGATATCGAAATACGGGGACGAGTAAAAGGATACTTGCTAGTCAACGAGAATGACACAGATATAGTGAATCAAAGATTGATTCATATAATATGGAAATATCTAATCAGGGTAAGTATCGTGAGCAATGGGAAATGATGTACTATAACCAACAGGTTCAACCAAGTATTTTTTGCATAACAGTGGGAGTCAATATGGACGTCCATGGTTCCGCTACTGATTATTGATCGGAAAGTTTTTCGAGTCATGCATGTCCACTTGTTATCGAACTTGTAGGGGTCACACGCTGAAGTTAGGTTTGGTTATTTGTGTATAATGGTAGGCCTAAAACTACAAGAGAGAATCACCAGAATGCTCTTTTTGAGTGATCGATATATTTATATATATCAGAGAGAGATTGGATAAGCGGACATAGGATGTCCCGGAGTTATAGAAAGAGTTTCTATCACTATCAGAATTATTCTGAGGTTTATATATAGAGGGAATACTCTTCTGAAGGTTTATATGTGTACATGAGATGTCCCAGATCATATAAGTAGTTTTATCAGATATTACATTAATTCAGGGAATTTTCTGTAAAGTGAAATATCCAGCTTGGGAATTAATCGGGCAAACTCCAGAGAGGGAAGGAAGTGCCGGTAGGGGTCTCGGGCTGCCTAACATGGCCTAGGGCCACATACGGCAGCCGCATGGGCCCCTAGGACCTATATGGGTTGCGGAAAGGCCTCCTTGGGCTGCCCCTCCACTTGCCTTGAGAGGGCCAAATTGGGGGAGCCGAATTGGGCCAAAAGGCCCATGAGGGGGGGGGGGTTGCACCCCCTTTGCTTGGGGGGCAAGCCTCCCCCATGCGCCGTACCTAGGGGTGGGAGGCACCCAACCCCGCCCCTTCCTCCTATATAAAGGAGGGGAGATGCACCCCTCCTCCCACCTATTGAGTTGTGGAGGTGCCTCTCCCCCCTCTTGAGTACAACTAGATCTACAGGGTTTTTGAGGTGTCCTCTCCCTTTAGATTTAATATCTCTCTCCCATGTGTTGGGAACTCCACCTTAATATACACTAGTACAGGCTAAGCTCTCGACAAGGAAACTCTGCTGAACCAGATATGCAGGACGTGTGCGAACTCTCGGAGGGTTTAGACGTCTGACCCTCACCCGGTTGGATCCAGAAGGCTGGACACGGGGAGTCGGCTACATTCTCACCGCTAGGCTTAGCCGTGAGAATCTTCATCGACCTCGTCATCAACATCTCTTCCGCTTCAACGGTGTTGGTAGAAAATGATGCCCCTTGACGTAGTTACCTGCGTCAAAAGAATATGGGTTAGGTTGAGACTCCAAGTACAGAGTGTATAGTATAGGAAAGACAGTTTTCCCCAGGAGGGGTGACTCTAGGGTTTAATATCGAACTCTCGGGGAATCAGTAGTGAAAGATTTATCTTCTTATCCTCCCCTTGAGAACCAATAGACAAAGTAAATTGTTTTGTGCCCTCAACCTCACCAAGTGGTTGTCAAGCACAAGGTGTGAGAATGATATCAAAATAAAACAAATGCAAAACAAGAAATAAATATGCAATGATGATAAATAAATATGCAAGGATGGTGGAAACAATGATGGATGATATTATTGGGTTTTATATTGTGAATGCAAGATATAAAATTATTTTTGTATTTTCGGATTTTTAAATGGCAGAAAATGGAAAATGCTTATAAGTTGTTGGAAAGGTGTTTCTTATGATTAAAAATGGACCGGGGTTCATGGTTTCACAAATGCACTATCTCTTTAATAAAGTGGTAGACAATTGAACACTAGAAATGACATATGAGATTGCAACAAAAAGGTTTCATGACAAGTTACTAATTATATGGGCATCACGTCCTAACATAGAGATCTTTTTTTTATTAATCTCTCTTATACTCCACCAAGATGTGAATTAAATCTTAGCACCTCAGTAATTATGATAAATCAGAGTATAGCTTTAAGTCTTATGACATGAAGTTAAAATAAGAACATGCTAGATCTAGTCATGGAGAAGTGGCAATGGTCACACCCACACCTCCGGTAGCATGGTATTTTTCTTTATCCCTAGTGAGGCAACAAAGGTAAAAATACCCAAATTGATCGCGGAACTTCTCTCACTTTCACCGCACTAGCCACCCCCTCATTACTCCAACTAATGCACACATTCCCCCACACACGCTCTCATAAACATGCTTGATCACACCAAGTAGACAAGAACGGGGTACATAATATGCATCTACTTTCATAACTAAAACAAAACAATTACAATCTCAAACATATATTAACTCATAAAGAGATCCACCACAAAGGAATTACATAGATGACCGTAATCATGTTCGGCAGCTCATACGGTGCTAATTAGTGAAGCTCAAAGAGAGGAGAGATACATAAGTTACTTCCACAAACCCATAGTCCAGGGGTGGACTACTCCCTCTTCGTCATGGAGACGGTGGAGATGTCATTGGGGGAGATGGAGACCACGCCGGCAGCGCCCCGCCGGAGTTTTCCCCCTCCAATCTGTAGCTCCAGGTCTCTGTTTCGGTGTTTCTGTGTTTCGGCGGCGCTCTCTTCTGGAAAACGTCGGGGGACTATTTTTATAGTCGGTTTTAGGTCAAGACGGAGTCGTGGGCGAAGACGGCAACGGAGTCACGAGGGCCAAGTTGGTGGGCCCCACGCGTCCAAGGAATCTGGCCGCGTGGGCCCCCCTCTTTTGGCCTTCGGGCTTCCACTTTTTCGCTTCCTTCGCTCCCAAGTCTTCTTCCTTCCAAAAACTGATGCTCGTAAATTTTCAGGTCATTTGGACGTCGTTTGGGTCCCTGAAACATCAAAATATAGAAAAATAGGGTTTTCTACCAGTGCAGGGTTAATTCCAGAAAAATAGGGAAACTGTGAAATCTTCCCAAAATCATTATAAAACAATGATATAACCCTTATATGATGCAAATATGATTGAAATATGAGTAATATAATGCAAAGTTCATGTATGCATTTTAGATGCATCAACATCCCCAAGCTTAACCTATACTTGTCCTCGAGTATGAAGGTGATAAAACCAACATGGACTTTGCATTTTAAGACTATCAATGGATATCAAAGATGATTACTATTGCTACATAAAGTCAAATGATTCATTCTTTAAAGGAATAGCAATATGCAAGAAAGATTATAAAGTGATATCAAATATTCAATGCAAGGATGTTCAATGATAATTCACAAAGTGTGAAAGAGCATGGTTGCCCCATATGTTGTTTTGGTAATTAATGACAATCTCTATGGACTAATGTGTGCTTTGAGTTATATTTGCAGTGTTGGCCCGTATGGAATGCTTGAACTCCATATGTTGGAGTTGAGGCTAAAAGAAGAAGATTATATGTTGATCAAGGCTAAGTGAAAGTTGATCAACATACAAGATAAGGTGTTGGTCCGTATGGAATGCTTGAACTCCATATGTTGGAGTCGAAGCTAAAAGAAGAAGATTATATGTTGATCAAGGCTAAGTGCAAGTTGATCAACATACAAGATAAGGTGTTGGTCCGTATGGAATGCTTGAACTCCATATGTTGGAGTCGAAGCTAAAAGAAGAAGATTATATGTTGATCAAGGCTAAGTGCAAGTTGATCAACATACAAGATAAGGGCAAGTGAAGATATGCGAAAGAGTGTCTCTCCCATATTGGTGTATGGGGGAGCAATATGCGAGGCTTCACCGAGCGGAGCATAATCAAGAAAGGTGATCCACTTGAGAGGAGATCAAGATCGTCATCATCTAGCTCAAGTGGAATGCGCAAGGCAAAGGTATGATCTTGATAGGTTTCTATTTTACCCGTCTCGTGGTGTAGTTGGGAGACCGGGTTTTAGGATAGGTAACCGTACTATCAAGAGGGGCTCTCAAGTGAGCTTTAGCGTATCGGTCGTAGAGAGCTCAAACCTTTGCATCATTGGCATCATATTTATTGGTTCTTATTTGTCTCTTATCATGGTGTGGTCTTGGTGCTTGTCGTTCTTGTCATGACAAGGCCAAGCTCATCGAAAACGGTTTTCATATGCGTCTTTCATTGTGTTTTCGATATTAGAAATATTGTCGGGTTGTCCTTGAGAAATTATCCACATATACATGTGTTGAGAATTTATCTCTTAATTGTTTTCAAATATTTCCAAGGATAGCTACTATCATCCTCTTTCCAACAAAATTGGTTTCACCTCTTCCGGACTTCATTTGCAAAAGATATGACGGTTCCGGTTTGCAAGAAAGAGGTTTAACCTTTCCTCATTTGTTATTATAATATATTGTTGGACTATGATGTTTATATGCATAATCTTTTTGTGCTCGTTATGGCCAACGAGTCCAAGATCGTCGAAAACGGAGTCCGGATGCAAAAGATATTACAATTTTAGTTTCACTGGTTTGGCTAGGCCAGCATGGCCGGCCAAATGACCGGCCCCATGGCCGGGGGCTCTCTGTTTGCTGGCCAGCCATCATTGCCGGGCTATGGCTGGGCTATGGCTGGGCTATGGCCGGCCTATGGCCGGCCTGGCCGGCCTCCCTCCTCCGTCTGCCCGAAAATTGGCCTAACGGCCATATTTTTGCCCCCCTTTTTAAGGGTCTTCTTCCCCATTTCATCCCCAACCTTTTGCCAACCCTTGAGCTCATTTTCCTCCATTGTTGCCATCCCTTTGAGCTTTGCTATCTCTCAATCCCTCCAATAGTTCTTGCTAGTTTTTGAGAGAAAAGAGAGAGGAGGTCTAGATCCGTGTTTCCACCAATAGATTTCTCCTCTAAGTGAGGGGAACCCTTTGGATCTAGATCTTTGGAGTTTCTTAGTGTTTCTCCTTTGTTCTTCCTCTCAAATCCCTCCCAAGCATTAGTTGCTTTGGTTGGATTCGGGTTGGAAGAACTTGACCACTTAGTGTGTTCTTGCCATTGCATTGATTGCATCGGTTTGAGTTCTCCACGGTGATTCGTGGAAAGTGAAGTTGAGAAGTTTGTTTCTCTTGGGTGCTTAGGTTCCCTAGAGCTTGTTCCTCTAGGGAACGTTGGTACCCTAGACGGTTGTTGATTTGTCGGAGTCTTGGTGGCTCACGGGATTTGTTGGGAGCCTCCAATTGTGGAGTGTGGCTCAACCTTGTTAGCTTCAGAGCTTTTGTAGCTACGAAGACATTGCTGGGAGCCACCAATTGAGTTGTGGTGTGTGCCTCGGCCTTGAGCATCGAGTCTTGGTGGCTCGGTGCATTTGGTGAAGACCCTCCAACTTGTGGAGTGAGCTTCATCCTTGTAAAGGTTCTAGTTGTCAACCTCAACGACAACATAGTGACAAGTGCCTCGCCACATTGGTGGTAAGACACAACGGAGATACGGTGTGCCATATCAAGGCTACTCGGTGTTTCACATTGGTGAACACCGCGCCGCTCCAATGGAGAGTAGCTTCCATTGGGAAGTGAACTTCGGGATAAATCATCGTCTCCAAGTACCTCGGTATTTCTATACCCGAGCTTCTTACTTATGCTATTTACTTTGTGATAGTCATCGAGCTTAAAGTCATATATCTTGCTATCACCTAGTTGATTATATTGCTTAGCATAAGTGTTGGTGCACATAGGTGAACCTAGCTAGTTTAGGTTTTGGCTTGATAAATTAAACGTTAGTTTTATTCCGCATTTATTCAAGCCTTAACCGTAATAATTTTAAATCGCCTATTCACCCCCCCCCCTCTAGGCGACATCTGTGTCCTTTCAATTGGTATCAGAGCGGGTTCTCTCTTTATAAGGCTTCACCGTCTAGAGAATAAAGATGTAGTCTAGTGGTTTAGTGCACAATGCCTCTTTAATATTCGATGGCACTAATTATAATGATTGGAGAAATCGCATGCTAAATTATTTTAGGGACATTAATCCATATATAGAGCAAATTCTAGATATGGGTTTTTCTCCTCTAGAGGATGAGGAAAACTCTTATCTAGATGCTCAAGCTTCTAAAGTGGTTTTCATGTCTTTGAGAAATGCAGTTGCTTTGTCGTTTTCTCCTTATCAGAATGCTCATGAGCTATGGACCAAGCTTCAAGACAGTTATGGTGTGTCCATTGATAGTGAGAATGATTGTTCTCCCTCCATCTCCGGGCGTAATGAGGTCTAAACTTCTTCTACCTCACCTACATGTGGCAAGCCACAAAATAATGCAATGGTGAGTAGGGATGAACTTTGCAAAGATGATAGTGAGCTTCTTATAGATGATATTTCATCTCTATCTAATTGCAATGATTTATCTTTGGACCTAAACACATCTAGAACTATAAATGTTTCGCATGCTTGTGTTGATAGTCCTTGCATATCTTCTAAATCGTCAAGTAGTGATGATCATGACAATAATAATGATGATGAAGAAGATGATTCTTACTTTAGTAAGAAAGGCCTAATGATTCTTAATACTCTTTCAAATAATAAAAATGCTTGTGAGAACCTCCATGAAATCATGAGTGTAACGCCCCAAGATCGGTACTATGCAGATTTTAGCGTTCCAGCCAAATCCGCATAATAACGATCCTAAAGGACGCCCACCAGGCATAACGTGCAGGTCGCAACACACACGTTATGCGGGTGGAATTGTGATAACATTACAACAGTTCTCGATGGAACCCACAAAAGAACATATATACAACAACGACTCACCGAGTCAAGAGCAAAGATACAATACAAAGATCCAAATAACAACGGAAGCGGGTAGCGTCCGGCTACGGACAAGAAACAAATTGGACTAAGAGTCCTGAAGATAAACGAAGGCACCATATCCCTGCCCAGGCCAAGCCGGAGGGATTCCCAAGCTAACGTCGTCAGACTTCAAACCTGTTGACTGCATTGGAATAGCAGCCCCGAAGGGGTCAGTACTATAAAACAGTACTGGCAAGTAATACTCACAAGATATCAAAGCTGGAATTCCGGTGGAAGAGGGTTTGCGATTGAGGCAGCAGCAAGCAACACTATCAACTAATAGAGACACGCTACAACTCCCGTCTAACAGAGACAAGGTAAGAGAGCGCATAAGGGACCAACTATACTACTCACCAAACATAACCCAGCCGATTGTTACTCCTCGATCAACCCACGAGGAGCAACCCAAAGGCACGCACACGGTTGTTCAAGTTTTAAATCAGATTATTATTCATGTCATCTATCTTACTAGTCAAGTAATAGTCATCATAAGGTGCAAGTTGTCTATGATCTTTTTAGCCAGCGCATTTCACCAAGTCGTCCATAACCGCGGACACGGCTTTTCGAAAAGATTTCACCCTGCAGGGATGCACCAATGAACCCACACGCATCGAAACTCTCGCTTAGAGGTGTACCGGTGGAGGTTTCGACGCAATACTTCCCTTCACTACAAACAAGTCCAGGGAGCCACCTAGCTAGGACTGATCCACCTTGAGAGTCCGGCCGAAGCTTCAAGGTGGGCCTAACCGTTTGCGTCTACGGCTAGGTGACACAAACTACCATGAGTTGGTCACTTCGCATCATACCGCAAGCCCTACCGTAAGTAACCACGTATCCATCTTACCATATCATCCGCGCTTGTAACCGTAGAAACACCCGAACTACTTGTGGCATCCTGGACAAGTTTGAGGATCCGGTAATAGATTGCGGGGAGGCCCATAGAACTCCCACATGTGGTTAGTGCGCTCAGTCTTGGATCAGCGGAAAAGAACTCGGGTCCTAGGCGACACTAGCAGAACAAATCACCACGATTGGCCTTCCGCCGGTGCCTTATCTTTAATTGGGTTATTCCCATCGCAACAGAAAAATAAAGATTAACATTTTAGTTGAGCCTAGCTATCATATTAAAGACAAGACTAGACAAAAAGATAACAGGACTGAAGCAAGGCACCTAAGCATGCACTAGGACTCGCAAGGCTAACAAGGTAAACAAACAACAGGTTAATAGGATGTGGGGGTGTGGCTATATCATGGCTGCAAGGTAAACATGCATATAGGATCGAGACACAAGCATCGTGACATAAGGCTAGCAAGGAACAAAAGATAGGACGAGTGAGAGGCAGAAAACAAGCAAAGATAGCAAGGGAGTATCACTTGCCTGCAATCCGGTAGAGGTAGCAGAACCTGTCGTTGCTCACATCAACTCAACGGCCTATCCCGAAGAAGCAACGAACACTGGGCAACGGAAAAGATGCATTTTACTACTACGGCAAAAGAACCGGCATGTTGATGACATGATGCATGACAAATTAAATGTGATCCAATTTTATTCCCTAACACATGGCAAAGCATTTTAAATGGGGATCGGTGCATAATATAGATGCATCGGACAAATCCCATAATTAGTTGATTTACCACTAAATGGATAAAGGTGCGATGTTTAATTAATGATGCATGATTTTATAAGATATCGCATATATATATGGCATATAGGGGTTTAGGGTTGGGGTCGCACATCGGAGTCGGGGATCTTCGGATTCGGAGCCACCGTCTTCGGATCGGAGAGGAAGTAGTCGAAGTAGTCGAAGTAGCCGAAGTAGTCGTTCATCCGGAGTCGAAGTAGTCGACGTCGTGGAAGTAGTCGTACTCGGGTCGTCGTCGTGGCGGACCTTGGCGTTCCGGGCTTCGGGGTCGACGGGGTCCGGGGCGTCGGAGTACTCGGGCTTCGGGGTTCACGGCATCGGAGAACTTGGATTCACGGAGTCGGGGTACTTGGTCGTGGAAGATCTTGGCGTTGCACGTTTCACGGTCGTCGTGGAAGTAGTCGTTCACGGAGCGACGGGGATCGGCCTTCACGGTGCATCGGGGAACCACGGAGACGGGAAACGGGGTTCAGGAACCGGAAAAGGAGAACACTCACGACGGGGACCGGGCACGGCGGCATCGGGGAAATACCACGACACGGAGAAGGTCGTCGGGAACGGGATCGGGAACAAGTTCACGGCGGGGACGGCTTCACGACGGGATCGTCCACCGGGGAACTCCGGGTCGGGAACGGAATGGCCGCGGGAAAAAGGGCACACCGTCGGGGACAGGGAGACACGGAGGAGCTGGTCACGGAGAAGGCATCGGGGAACCGGGAACCACAGCAGCCACGGGCAGGTCACGGACAGAGGAGATCGAAGCAGACGGCGGCGTGGTCGTGGTAGGAGGTGTCGGTGGCAGCAGCTCGAGCTACAGAGGAGGGGCAGGTCTTGAGCACGGCCACGAAGCTGACCTCGAGGACGGGCGGTTGTCACGGGAGACACTGGAGGTGAGAGCGAGCTTGCCGGTGCAGGGGAGGGCGACAGCCAGTCGAAGGAGAGGGCGCTCAGGAGAGGAGAAGCACGCACGGGTCGGGGATGAGCAGGGGGGCGGCCGGGGCGACGTCCGCGCGGACGAGGCGGGAAGGTGCGGCGCGGGGTGAGGTGCGGACGACACCGTGCGGGGAGGAAGGAGAAGATGCTGGTCGGGGGAGAGGAAGGAGATGGTGAGGAGCAGGGGAGGCGCCGGCCGGAGCTGGAGGCGGCAGGGTGCGGCGAGCTGGCCGGCGCGGAGCGCGGCCGGGCCGAGGTGGAGCGAGGATCGGGGAGCTCGGGGGAAGGAGAGAGGCCAGGTGGGGAGAGGAGGGAGAGCAGGAGGAGGGAGAGGGGGCGACTGCAGCGAGCTGGGAGGGCGGAGGAGGAGAGAGGAGCCGGCGGCGGAGGGGATCGAGCAGGGAGGAGAGGCGTGCGTGCTGGTGCGGGGATCCGAGGAAAGAAGAAGAAAAGAAGAAGGAAAGAAGAAGGAAAAGAAAACAGAGAGAGAAAGGAAAAGAAAAAAAAAGAGGAAGAGGGGAAAAAAGGGAAGAGACAGAGGGTGGAAGGGCCGATCCGCGAAAAGCAGAAAAAGGAGGAGGGTGGCTGCAAAAATGCAGGGGGTGGGAAGGTAAAACTGCCAGGGCAGGATTAGGGTTTGGAGGCTAGGTGGGCTTTGGGCCAGGGTTGGGCTACTCTCTCGCAATTCTCAAAACATTTTTATTTCTTTTACAAAATAATTTTGATAATTAATTTTTGAAAACGGAGACGACTGTCTCGATAAAAATATTTTTCTGACAATTTTAGAAAAATAAAATAGGGTTTAATAAAAATAATTTTTGCGGACAAAAACATGCGATGCGATGATGCTGATGTCATGCTGATGCAAAAAAAAAAAACAAGCAAAAATCTAATTTGGGGAAAAACCCCGGGCATTACAACCGACACCACTAACAAGGGATCTCGCCCCGAGATCCACACTAACGTAAGGGAGAAGAAGAGCAAGGTAAACTATCGAATCTTCTCGCACCATGGTGATCTTCTCGACACCACTAACAAGAGGTTCTTGCTCACGTCGATGGCGATAACCTTCCGTCGAGATTGCTTCCAAGATCGAACCTATTAGGATAAAAGCCAAGAGATCGTCCACCCACGAAGATGCTACGACTCAGAAGATAGATAAGAGAGAAGATTTAAAACACACAAAGGTAAGAGGGGGAATAGCAGAGGGATAAGAAATAAACAAGAGTCCTACTGAGATCTTTCAAATAACTTTTAGCAAAAATATTTTGGACACTCTACAAACAACGACCATTAGCTAGGGTATCCTACAGGCAGACTGGACCCGCGGGGTATCGAAAAACCAGAGCTCTGATACCACTTTGTAACGCCCCAAGATCGGTACTATGCAGATTTTAGCGTTCCAGCCAAATCCGCATAATAACGATCCTAAAGGACGCCCACCAGGCATAACGTGCAGGTCGCAACACACACGTTATGCGGGTGGAATTGTGATAACATTACAACAGTTCTCGATGGAACCCACAAAAGAACATATATACAACAACGACTCACCGAGTCAAGAGCAAAGATACAATACAAAGATCCAAATAACAACGGAAGCGGGTAGCGTCCGGCTACGGACAAGAAACAAATTGGACTAAGAGTCCTGAAGATAAACGAAGGCTCCATATCCCTGCCCAGGCCAAGCCGGAGGGATTCCCAAGCTAACGTCGTCAGACTTCAAACCTGTTGACTGCATTGGAATAGCAGCCCCGAAGGGGTCAGTACTATAAAACAGTACTGGCAAGTAATACTCACAAGATATCAAAGCTGGAATTCCGGTGGAAGAGGGTTTGCGATTGAGGCAGCAGCAAGCAACACTATCAACTAATAGAGACACGCTACAACTCCCGTCTAACAGAGACAAGGTAAGAGAGCGCATAAGGGACCAACTATACTACTCACCAAACATAACCCAGCCGATTGTTACTCCTCGATCAACCCACGAGGAGCAACCCAAAGGCACGCACACGGTTGTTCAAGTTTTAAATCAGATTATTATTCATGTCATCTATCTTACTAGTCAAGTAATAGTCATCATAAGGTGCAAGTTGTCTATGATCTTTTTAGCCAGCGCATTTCACCAAGTCGTCCATAACCACGGACACGGCTTTTCGAAAAGATTTCACCCTGCAGGGATGCACCAATGAACCCACACGCATCGAAACTCTCGCTTAGAGGTGTACCGGTGGAGGTTTCGACGCAATACTTCCCTTCACTACAAACAAGTCCAGGGAGCCACCTAGCTAGGACTGATCCACCTTGAGAGTCCGGCCGAAGCTTCGAGGTGGGCCTAACCGTTTGCGTCTACGGCTAGGTGACACAAACTACCATGAGTTGGTCACTTCGCATCATACCGCAAGCCCTACCGTAAGTAACCACGTATCCATCTTACCATATCATCCGCGCTTGTAACCGTAGAAACACCCGAACTACTTGTGGCATCCTGGACAAGTTTGAGGATCCGGTAATAGATTGCGGGGAGGCCCATAGAACTCCCACATGTGGTTAGTGCGCTCAGTCTTGGATCAGCGGAAAAGAACTCGGGTCCTAGGCGACACTAGCAGAACAAATCACCACGATTGGCCTTCCGCCGGTGCCTTATCTTTAATTGGGTTATTCCCATCGCAACAGAAAAATAAAGATTAACATTTTAGTTGAGCCTAGCTATCATATTAAAGACAAGACTAGACAAAAAGATAACAGGACTGAAGCAAGGCACCTAAGCATGCACTAGGACTCGCAAGGCTAACAAGGTAAACAAACAACAGGTTAATAGGATGTGGGGGTGTGGCTATATCATGGCTGCAAGGTAAACATGCATATAGGATCGAGACACAAGCATCGTGACATAAGGCTAGCAAGGAACAAAAGATAGGACGAGTGAGAGGCAGAAAACAAGCAAAGATAGCAAGGGAGTATCACTTGCCTGCAATCCGGTAGAGGTAGCAGAACCTGTCGTTGCTCACATCAACTCAACGGCCTATCCCGAAGAAGCAACGAACACTGGGCAACGGAAAAGATGCATTTTACTACTACGGCAAAAGAACCGGCATGTTGATGACATGATGCATGACAAATTAAATGCGATCCAATTTTATTCCCTAACACATGGCAAAGCATTTTAAATGGGGATCGGTGCATAATATAGATGCATCGGACAAATCCCATAATTAGTTGATTTACCACTAAATGGATAAAGGTGCGATGTTAATTAATGATGCATGATTTTATAAGATATCGCATATATATATGGCATATAGGGGTTTAGGGTTGGGGTCGCACATCGGAGTCGGGGATCTTCGGATTCGGAGCCACCGTCTTCGGATCGGAGAGGAAGTAGTCGAAGTAGTCGAAGTAGCCGAAGTAGTCGTTCATCCGGAGTCGAAGTAGTCGACGTCGTGGAAGTAGTCGTACTCGGGTCGTCGTCGTGGCGGACCTTGGCGTTCCGGGCTTCGGGGTCGACGGGGTCCGGGGCGTCGGAGTACTCGGGCTTCGGGGTTCACGGCATCGGAGAACTTGGATTCACGGAGTCGGGGTACTTGGTCGTGGAAGATCTTGGCGTTGCACGTTTTCACGGTCGTCGTGGAAGTAGTCGTTCACGGAGCGACGGGGATCGGCCTTCACGGTGCATCGGGGAACCACGGAGACGGGAAACGGGGTTCAGGAACCGGAAAAGGAGAACACTCACGACGGGGACCGGGCACGGCGGCATCGGGGAAATACCACGACACGGAGAAGGTCGTCGGGAACGGGATCGGGAACAAGTTCACGGCGGGGACGGCTTCACGACGGGATCGTCCACCGGGGAACTCCGGGTCGGGAACGGAATGGCCGCGGGAAAAAGGGCACACCGTCGGGGACAGGGAGACACGGAGGAGCTGCTCACGGAGAAGGCATCGGGGAACCGGGAACCACAGCAGCCACGGGCAGGTCACGGACAGAGGAGATCGAAGCAGACGGCGGCGTGGTCGTGGTAGGAGGTGTCGGTGGCAGCAGCTCGAGCTACAGAGGAGGGGCAGGTCTTGAGCACGGCCACGAAGCTGACCTCGAGGACGGGCGGTTGTCACGGGAGACACTGGAGGTGAGAGCGAGCTTGCCGGTGCAGGGGAGGGCGACAGCCAGTCGAAGGAGAGGGCGCTCAGGAGAGGAGAAGCACGCACGGGTCGGGGATGAGCAGGGGGCGGCCGGGGCGACGTCCGCGCGGACGAGGCGGGAAGGTGCGGCGCGGGGTGAGGTGCGGACGACACCGTGCGGGGAGGAAGGAGAAGATGCCGGTCGGGGAGAGGAAGGAGATGGTGAGGAGCAGGGGAGGCTCCGGCCGGAGCTGGAGGCGGCAGGGTGCGGCGAGCTGGCCGGCGCGGAGCGCGGCCGGGCCGAGGTGGAGCGAGGATCGGGAGCTCGGGGGAAGGAGAGAGGCCAGGTGGGGAGAGGAGGGAGAGCAGGAGGAGGGAGAGGGGGCGACTGCAGCGAGCTGGGAGGGCGGAGGAGGAGAGAGGAGCCGGCGGCGGAGGGGATCGAGCAGGGAGGAGAGGCGTGCGTGCTGGTGCGGGGATGCGAGGAAAGAAGAAGAAAAGAAGAAGGAAAGAAGAAGGAAAAGAAAACAGAGAGAGAAAGGAAAAGAAAAAAAAAGAGGAAGAGGGAAAAAAGGGAAGAGACAGAGGGTGGAAGGGTCGATCCGCGAAAAGCAGAAAAAAGAGGAGGGTGGCTGCAAAAATGCAGGGGGTGGGAAGGTAAAAACTGCCAGGGCAGGATTAGGGTTTGGAGGCTAGGTGGGCTTTGGGCCAGGGTTGGGCTACTCTCTCGCAATTCTCAAAACATTTTTATTTCTTTTACAAAATAATTTTGATAATTAATTTTTGAAAACGGAGACGACTGTCTCGATAAAAATATTTTTCTGACAATTTTAGAAAAATAAAATAGGGTTTAATAAAAATAATTTTTGCGGACAAAAACATGCGATGCGATGATGCTGATGTCATGCTGATGCAAAAATAAAAACAAGCAAAAATCTAATTTGGGAAAAAAAACCCCGGGCATTACAATGAGCACCCTTGTTGAGCGAGGGATTACTATTGAAAATTTGGAAGCACGTGAAGATGAAAGTCTTAGCCGCGAACGTGATTATGCAAACACGATTGCGGATCTTGAGGAAGCTCATGAAGAAGAACAAACCACCAAGAAATATCTTGAGGAGACATTTACTCTAGAGTCATCTAAGTAAATGAAACCCATGATAGAGCTCTCAAGGTGGCTAATGGTTTTAAAATAAAAATGAAGAGCTTGTTGTTGAAATTGTTAGACTTCTTGAGGCTAATGTGAAACTTGAAAAGGATGTCAAGTCATTGGAATATTCTCTTGCACATCTCACTAAGTCTCATGATCAACTCCAAGCTCAATTACTAAAAGAGCTTCCTACTTGTTCTCCCATTGCTATAAATGTTGATGCTTGTGCTACCAACTCTATTTCTTGTGAAGCATCCATTTTAAAGGAGAATGTTGAGCTAAGGGCTCAAATTAAATTGTTAACTAGCAATTATGAGATATTGGAAGAAAGCCATGAGAAGCTCTCGAGCTCTCATGAAGATCTTCTCGTATCTCATGATAAGCTAAAGTTAGCTCATGAGGTTATCGCTACCAAGGTAATATCTAGTGAGCCCCATGTGGACAGTGGCACAACTTCTACTAAAAATGCTATAACGCCATGTGCTAGTCCTTGTAATTCTTCATCTCACACTAGTGCCAAATCATATGTTGAATTACATTTCGTGCCTAGTTGCTCTAACAATGAAGCTTCAACTTCCACTAGTACTTGTGTAGCTACTAACCTTGTAGGGAAGACTAAAGAGCACAAGGCACAAGCCACTTCTTTGAAGAAAGATGTGGAGAAACGTCATAAAGGGAAGGCCACATTTGAGAACATGTTGAGTGTGCAAAAATCCCCCAATGACAAGAGTGGACTTGGATTCAACTCCAATATCAAGAACAAGTCCAAGAGTAGCAATAAGAAGGGCCAAGAACAAGTCAATCACTCGGCCAAGATTGTTTGCTTCAAGTGCAAAATTGAAGGGCATCATGTTAGGGATTGCCCAATGAAGAAGAAGCTCTTAGTGAGAAGCAACTAGGAAGTGGCCTATTGTTGAATCTCATGCTCAACCTCGGGTTGAACAAAGGCTACCTCCTAAGAAGACTCAAATCATTGCTCCTCAAGTTGAGGAGCCTATTAAGAAGAAAGAAAAGAGTCGATATTGCTACTTATGCCGTGAGAAGGGCCACTTGGCTTCTTCATGCACAAACGGTACTCTATCCAACCCCATAATAATTGATAATGTTTATTCTCTTAGGAAGGATAGAGTTGGCAATGTGTTTGCCAAATATGTGGGAACTCAAAGTGGTGTCAAGAAAAGAACCATTTGGGTTGCCAAGCCTATTGTGACTAACCTCTTAGGACCCAACTTGGTTGGGGACCAACAAGCTCAAACTTGATCAATAGGTTGTGAAGGAGGACATTGGAGACTTGGCTATCCTTGAAGAATTAAGGGATCTTCTTGATTATTATTTCCACAAGCCAAGTCATTTGGATTATATTGTCATACCTCATATCCAATGCTCCTTCTTGCGGTAACTTATATTTAAATTATATATACATTGAAAGTTGCTTGCTCCCTTGCATGTGTTAGTTTTGTTCCTAGCATGTGTTAGTTTTGTTCCTAGCATGTGTTTGTATATGTTGTGCTTATTACTTACCTTGAGCAATCAAGTTTGTGTATGTTAATGTGCGCTCCATATATGTGTAAACTTTGTGTTGAGTCCTTATTGGATCTTGTGTTGATTTCAATGGGCTCTTTTGAGAAATTAATGGACTATCCCATTTTGGGGGAGTGATATGCTTTGAGCACTTCACGAACCTAAAAATGTGTGTATATAAGTAACACCACCTAGTATTGATATATCAAGATTATCTAGTAACTATGTGATGTGTCATGCTCATGAGAAATTCAAATTCTATAATGACCATCAATTATCTCTAGTTGATTTTATTTGCCTCTTGTTAAGAAGAAATGAATTATCACATTGTGGGGGAGCAATACGCTATGTGCATATTACAATCCCATAAAATGTGAACATTTGAGGTTTTGCCACCTAGATTTGATATTGTAAATTATCTTATTTCTATGTGGCATATTAGCTCAAACAAGTTCCAATTTGCTTTTTAGCTATCCTTTGGCTCTTGTTTGTGTGAGTTTTCTTGGTATGGTCTCTCTCTAAGATGCATTCCTATATATTATTTGAGAAACCATTTGTTCCATATTATTCTAACCATGGCCTTGCCGGTTGGTTTGGATAGTTGGAACTACCAACAAACCTTATTTAAATATGGTGTTTTATTTATTATCTCTTGCCATATGTTTTGTCTTGTGAGGATATTCTTGGATACCCTATCACCGGGAAATAATTTTAAATGGTCATTATCCTTGGACAATCCATATTTATATTTATGATAGAATATTTTTGATTACCCTTACATTGGCATTGGCTTTTATTTGCCCCATCTCTTGCCAAAACAGTTATTTTGACTCCCATTGGCTTCCTTGCCTCTTGCATGGATCCTAAATTTAAATTGGTAGTGTTTAGTGTTGTAAATAAAATATGAAGAGTAATGATCCCTTGTGCGTGCATTTTGTATTCAAATGCAAATATCGGAAATAATGCATGAATCTTGGGGGAGTATTCCTTTTATTAGAACACTATCCTATCTATCAATATTTGATCCTTTCAATTGGCATTTGATTTCTATCGTATGTATTTATGGAAGACAAATCTTTTTCTCTTGATGCTTTGTGCCATCATGAAAAGTGTAGAGGGTGCTTGGTTTATTTAATGTAACCTTACTCTCTCTTGGGAGTCTTGCTTTCTCATTTCTTGTTTTATGGCTATCCTATAGAATGAGAAAACCCTTTGAGCATGTCTCTTTCTTTCATCTTATATGCTCATTGTCCTTGCCTAGGTACCTTCAATTGGTATTAATTGAAATTTAATATCTCCTTCATAGATATTTGTTTCAATTGTATTTCTTGTGGGAATTTTGATACCTCATTGCTTTATTTTACTTTACTTGATTCCGGTCAAGTATTATCCTTTTATTGGTATCTTTTCTCCTAGTTGGTATCTTATTTTCATTTGGTGTCTTATCTCTCATGTGTGTTTGATTTGATTCTATTGATATCACACTTCATGTGTTGATGTGTTTTGGAATCAATCATATGTTGATTTGATTTTTCCTCAATCATGTGTTGATTTGGATTTTGATATAATTTGGACAACCTTTTGTGTCACACTTTGGTGTGCTCTCTTCTTGGTTTACTTGGTGTTTTGTCCAAATTGTATCTCATTTGGTTCTTGTAAGTCCATGCATGCATATTTACTAGCATATTTATTTATGGCATGTTAGTCTTTCTTGATCCAATATATAGGGGATACTCCACCAAATCCTAAATCGGCTAATATGTGCATGAAATTCAATTTCATATCTATATGCACATATTTATGTGGAGTGTTTCCTATGTATTGTAGTGTATTTAACTACTATGGAACCCAATGAGTTTGGGAACCATGTTGTACTTGAATTTTATTTTAGGTACAATGGAGATACATTGGATGCTTGCCTCACTCATAAGGAAGGTGCGCTCACCGTGTGATTATTGGAGTCGAGCTTTGATGATAAAAAAAATTATCATCTTCATCATCACCAATGCTATATCGGTAACAAAGTATCTATCCCATGCATATCTTTCTTGTATTCAACCTTGTGTAGGTTGCATCTTGGCATGAAAGCTTTAATGTGCAATTGTTGTGGTTTCGGCTTATTTACTTCACTTGGTATATCTTTGTGATATTTGTGAGGAAATTGCAAAAACCTTTCATCAATTGGTATTATTTCTTTGTGATACTTGTTGCCTATCTCAAAGCATTTCCACTATCTCTTGTTCCCTTAGTGATATGTGTGATGCATTTGACGTGTTTGAAGTTCATTTATATACAATGAGATTAAATTTGAGCTATGTGCTATGCTTTTAAGCAATAATCTCTTTTGTATATTCATGACTTCCTTTTGGTTACCATGGTCTCCTTTTCTTCGACCATTTTACATGTGTAAGTTTCTTTGTCCGATGTATATCATTAACGATTTGTCTACTTAGAAACCTATAATATGAGAGAGGTCATCTTTATTTGGTATCCTATTTTTCTTTCAGCCACCTTGTCTTTTATCTATAATTCTTTGGTGGCTCCAAGTTTGTCTCGTGAGTGCTTGTTTTATTTCTACTCGCATCTTTTGCGCACTCACATTTTATTGAAGATCCTTCTCTTCATGCTTATCATGGTGAGTATGTTGATTTTGTTGGCTAAATGTTCTCACTAGCTCTTGGTTTTTTCGATTGGTTTTAATTTCCAATTGGTATCCTTGAGCTTGTGAACATATTCTTTTTGAAAAATCTTCTTTGTAAGTTGTGTGTGTCAATACGTGAATATAAACTTATCTCCATTTGGTTAAGACTACGTGTCTTGCCAAATTAATGTCTTGTCACACACACATACTCTGGTTTGGCCTTTCTTGATAATTTCTTTTAATTGGTATCTCCATATGGCTCAACCACATCTTTGGTGCAAGTGCTTTGTTTTGCTTGAATTTTTACAATCCTTGCACTTGGTGAGTGTTCTAGATGATTTTGGGGGAGCGAGGATTCCATATTTGTGCACCCCTCATAGTGCATGAACATTGGGGAGCTTCTCCCATTTTTATTTAGAACTCGCCTTTCAGATTCCTTTTTGATTGCCTATCTCCTTGTGGAGATGTTTAGAATGACTCATCTTAATTGCAATCTTTGATCCTCAATCATATTGTTTGACTTTCCTCTAATTATTCGTCAATGGATATGTGCATTTGATTCCACTCATATTTGAGAAATGGCACAACTTTATGGAGGATTCATATTATATTGGCTTTCTCTAAATTTTCTCTCTTCCCATTCGGCAATCGATGCCAATGGGGGAGAAGTTTAGAGGGTTTAAGGGAATTTGGCTTTATGCTTTAGTTTGGTTCTTAAGCATTTGCCTTTCATGCTCATGCATCCTTGCGTATTCGTCTTGCAAGGTTGTTTAATTCATTATCTAAACCCTCTTAAAAGGGATTGTCATCAATTACCAAAAGGGGGAGATTGAAAGAGCATGGTTGCCCCCATATGTTGTTTTGGTAATTAATGACAATCTCTATGGACTAATGTGTGCTTTGAGTTATATTTGCAGTGTTGGCCCGTATGGAATGCTTGAACTCCATATGTTGGAGTTGAGGCTAAAAGAAGAAGATTATATGTTGATCAAGGCTAAGTGAAGTTGATCAACATACAAGATAAGGTGTTGGTCCGTATGGAATGCTTGAACTCCATATGTTGGAGTCGAAGCTAAAAGAAGAAGATTATATGTTGATCAAGGCTAAGTGCAAGTTGATCAACATACAAGATAAGGTGTTGGTCCGTATGGAATGCTTGAACTCCATATGTTGGAGTCGAAGCTAAAAGAAGAAGATTATATGTTGATCAAGGCTAAGTGCAAGTTGATCAACATACAAGATAAGGTGTTGGTCCGTATGGAATGCTTGAACTCCATATGTTGGAGTCGAAGCTAAAAGAAGAAGATTATATGTTGATCAAGGCTAAGTGCAAGTTGATCAACATACAAGATAAGGGCAAGTGAAGATATGCGAAAGAGTGTCTCTCCCATATTGGTGTATGGGGGAGCAATATGCGAGGCTTCACCGAGGAGCGTAATCAAGAAAGGTGATCCACTTGAGAGGAGATCAAGATCGTCATCATCTAGCTCAAGTGGAATGCGCAAGGCAAAGGTATGATCTTGATAGGTTTCTATTTTACCCGTCTCGTGGTGTAGTTGGGAGACCGGGTTTTAGGATAGGTAACCGTACTATCAAGAGGGGCTCTCAAGTGAGCTTTAGCGTATCGGTCGTAGAGAGCTCAAACCTTTGCATCATTGGCATCATCTTTATTGGTTCTTATTTGTCTCTTATCATGGTGTGGTCTTGGTGCTTGTCGTGCTTGTCATGACAAGGCCAAGCTCATCGAAAACGGTTTTCATATGCGTCTTCCATTGCGTTTTCGATATTAGAAATATTGTCGGTTTGTCCTTGAGAAATTATCCACACATACATGTGTTGAGAATTTATCTCTTAATTGTTTTCAAATATTTCCAAGGATGGCTACTATCATCCTCTTTCCAACAAAATTGGTTTCACCTCTTTCGGACTTCATTTGCAAAAGATATGACGGTTCCGGTTTGCAAGAAAGAGGTTTAACCTTTCCTCATTTGTTATTATAATATATGTTGGACTATGATGTTTATATGCATAATCTTGTTGTGCTCGTTATGGTGATTCCAACGAGCCCAAGATCGTCGAAAACGGAGTCCGGATGCAAAAGATATTGCAATTTTAGTTTCACTGGTTTTGGCTAGGCCAGCATGGCCGGCCAAATGGCCGGNGTCATGACAAGACCAAGTTTCACCGAAACGGATTTCGTTGCATCGTCTATTGCGTTTTGGTGGTGGGATTTTGCCGATTCACTAAGTGAGGAAAGGTTCACACCTTCCTACCCATACCAAATATCCATTGCCTATTCTTATGTGGCTTTTATCTAGATGTGGTTTTAGAGCTTTGTCTTGATCTTCAATACAAGCTCAAGTTCATCAAAAACGGATTTCGTATGAAAGACTTATTGCGTTTTTGATTTTGGGGGTTTGCCGGTTATTCATTTAGAGAGAGATCTAACATTTCCCCATTTGGTTTTAACCTCCCATGTTGGACTATGATGTTTCTATGCATAATATTGTGGTGCTCGTTGTGGTGATTCCAACGAGTCCGTTCATCGAAAACGGAGTCCGGTTGCAAAAGTTATTGCGTTTTCGGTGTCGGCCATTTTATAGACAGCCCTGGCCAGCCACTTGGCCGGCCTGGCTGGGCAAATGGCCGGGGCTCCTCTGTAGGGGCCGGCCATCATGGCCGGGCTACTGGCTGGGCTACGCAACGCCCTGGCCAGCCATTTGGCCAGCTTGGCCGGCCTCGTGCCTTTTGCCTTCAACGGGCAGAATTTTACCCTTCCTATTTAAGGGGTTTCTTCCCCAAATGAACTGACTTTTCCCAACTCTTGAGCTCATTTTCCTCCATTGTTGCCATCCCTTTGAGCTTTGCTATCTCTCAATCCCTCCAATAGTTCTTGCTAGTTTTTGAGGAAAAGAGAGAGGAGGTCTAGATCACGTTTCCACCGATTGATTTCTCCTCTAAGTGAGGGGAACACTTTGGATCTAGATCTTTGGAGTTTCTTGTGTTTCTCCTTTGTTCTTCCTCTCAAATCCCTCCAAGCATTAGTTGCTTTGGTTGGATTCGGGTTGGAAGAACTTGACCACTTAGTGTGTTCTTGCCATTGCATTAGTTGCATCGGTTTGAGTTCTCCACGGTGATCGTGGAAGTGAAGTTGAGAAGCTTGTTACTCTTGGGTGCTTTGGTGCCCTAGAGCTTGTTCCTCTAGGGCACGTTGGTACCCTAGACGGTTGTTGATTTCTCGGAGTCTTGGTGGCTCACGGGATTTGTTGGGAGCCTCCAATTAGGTTGTGGAGGGAGGCCCAACCTTGTTCGCTTCGGAGCTTTGGTAGCTACGAAGACATTGCCGGGAGCCACCAATTGAGTTGTGGTGTGTGCCTCGGCCTTGGGCATCGAGTCTTGGTGGCTCGGTGCATTTGGTGAAGACCCTCCAACTTGTGGAGTGAGCTTCATCCTTGTAAAGGTTCTAGTTGTCAACCTCAACGGCAACATAGTGACAAGTGCCTCGCCACATTGGTGGTAAGACACAACGGAGATACGGTGTGCCATATCAAGGCTACTCGGTGTTTCACATTGGTGAACACCGCGCCGCTCCAACGGAGACTAGCTTCCATTGGGAAGTGAACTTCGGGATAAATCATCGTCTCCAAGTGCCTCGGTATTTCTATCCCGAGCTTCTTACTTATGCTATTTACTTTGTGATAGACATCGAGCTTAAAGTCATATATCTTGCTATCACCTAGTTGATTATATTGCTTAGCATAAGTTGTTGGTGCACATAGGTGAACCTAGCTAGTTTAGGTTTTGGCTTGATAAATTAAACGTTAGTTTTATTCCGCATTTATTCAAGCCTTAACCGTAATAATTTTAAATCGCCTATTCCCCCCCCTCTAGGCGACATCCGTGTCCTTTCAATTGGTATCAGAGCGGGTTCTCTCTTTATAGGGCTTCACGGCCTAGAGAGTAAAGATGTCGTCTAGTGGTTTAGTGCACAATGCCTCTTTAATATTCGATGGCACTAATTATAATGATTGGAGAAATCGCATGCTAAATTATTTTAGGGACATTAATCCATATAGAGCAAATTCTAGATATGGGTTTTTCTCCTCTAGAGGATGAGGAAAATTCTTATCTAGATGCTCAAGCTTCTAAAGTGGTTTTCATGTCTTTGAGAAATGCAGTTGCTTTGTCGTTTCTCCTTATCGGAATGCTCATGAGCTATGGACCAAGCTTCAAGACAATTATGGTGTGTCCATTGATAGTGAGAATGATTGTTCTCCCTCCACCTCCGGGCGTAATGAGTTCTCAACTTCTTCTACCTCACCTACATGTGGCAAGCCACAAAATAATGCAATGGTGAGTAGGGATAAATTTTGCAATGATGATAGTGAGCTTCCTATGATATTTCATCTCTATCTTATTGCAATGATTTATCTTTGGACTTAAACACATCTAGAACTATAAATGTTTCACATGCTTGTGTTGATAGTCCTTGCATATCTTCTAAATCGTCAAGTAGTGATGATCATGACAATAATGATGATGAAGAAGATGATGCTTACTTTAATAAGAAAGGTCTAATGGTTCTTAATGCTCTTTCAAAGAATGAAAATGCTTGTGAGAACCTACATGAAATCATGAGCACCCTTGTTGAGCGAGGGCTTACTATTGAAAATTTGGAAGCTCGTGAAAATGAAAGCCTTAGCCGCGAACGTGATTATGCAAACACGATTGCGGATCTTGAGGAAGCTCTTGAAGAAGAACAAACCACCAAGAAATCTCTTGAGGAGACATTTACTCTAGAGTTATCTAAAGCAAATGAAACCCATGATAGAGCTCTCAAGGTGGCTAATGTTTTAAAATAAAAAATGATGAGCTTGTTGTTGAAATTGTTAGACTCCTTGAGGCTAATGTGAAATTTGAAAAGGATGTCAAGTCCTTGGAAGATTCTCTTGCACATCTCACTAAGTCTCATGATCAACTCCAAGCTCAATTACTAAAAGAGCTTCCTACTTGTTCTCCCATTGCTATTAATGTTGATGCTTGTGCTACTAACTCTATTTCTTGTGAAGCATCCATTTTAAAGGAGAATGTTGAGCTAAGGGCTCAACTTAAATTGCTAACTAGCAATTATGAGATATTGGAAGAAAGCCATGAGAAGCTCTCGAGCTCTCATGAAGATCTTCTCGTATCTCATGATAAGCTAAAGTTAGCTCATGAGGCTAATGCTACCAAGGTATATCTAGTGAGCCCCATGTGGACAATGGCACAACTTCTACTAAAAATGCTATAACTCCATGTGCTAGTCCTTGTAATTCTTCATCTCACACTAGTGCCAAATCATATGTTGAATTACATTTTGTGCCTAGTTGCTCTAACAATGAAGCTTCAACTTCCACTAGTACTTGTGTAGCTACTAACCTTGTAGGGAAGACTAAAGAGCACAAGGCACAAGCCACTTCTTTGAAGAAAGATGTGGAAACGTCATAAAGGGAAGGCCACTTGACAACATGTTGAGTGTGCAAAAATCCCCCAATGACAAGAGTGGACTTGGATTCAACTCCAATATCAAGAACAAGTCCAAGAGTAGCAATAAGAAGGGCCAAGAACAAGTCAATCACTCGGCCAAGATTGTTTGCTTCAAGTGCAAAGTTGAAGGGCATCATGTTAGGGATTGCCCAATGAAGAAGAAGCCTCTTAGTGAGAAGCAATTAGGGAAGCGGCCTATTGTTCAATCTCATGCTCAACCTCGGGTTGAACAAAGGCCACCTCCTAAGAAGACTCAAGTCATTGCTCCTCAAGTTGAGGAGCCTATTAAGAAGAAAGAAAAGAGTCGATATTGCTACTTATGCCGTGAGAAGGGCCACTTGGCTTCTTCATGCACAAACGGTACTCTATCCAACCCCATAATTATTGATGTTTATTCTCTTAGGAAGGATAGGGTTGGCAATGTGTTTGCCAAATATGTGGGAACTCAAAGTGGTGTCAAGAAAAGAACCATTTGGGTTGCCAAGCCTATTGTGACTAACCTCTTAGGACCCAACTTGGTTGGGGACCAACAAGCTCAAACTTGATCAATAGGTTGTGATGGAGGACATTGGAGACTTGGCTATCCTTGAAGAATTAAGGGATCTTCTTGATTATTATTTCCACAAGCCAAGTCATTTGGATTATATTGTCATATCTCATATCCAATGCTCCTTCTTGCGGTAACTTATATTTAAATTATATATATATTGAAAGTTGCTTGCTCCCTAGCATGTGTTAGTTTTGTTCCTAGCATGTGCTTGTATATGTTGTGCTTATTACTTACCTTGAGCAATCAAGTTTGTGTATGTTAATGTGCGCTCCATATATGTGTAAACTTTGTGTTGAGTCCTTATTGGATCTTGTGTTGATTTCAATGGGCTCTTTTGAGAAATTAATGGACTATCCCATTTTGGGGGAGTGATATGCTTTGTGCACTTCACTAACCTAAAAATGTGTGTATATGAGTAACACCACCTAGTATTGATATATCAAGATTATCTAGTAACTATGTGGTGTGTCATGCTCATGAGAAATTCAAATTCTATAATGTCTATTAATTATCTCTGATTTTATTTGCCTCTTGTTAAGAAGAAATGAATTATCACATTGTGGGGGAGCAATAGCTATGTGCATATTACAATCCCATAAAATGTGAACATTTGAGGTTTGCCACCTAGATTTGATATTGTAAATTATCTTATTTCTATGTGGCATATTAGCTCGAACAAGTTCCAATTTGCTTTTTAGCTATCCTTGGCTCTTGTTTGTGTGAGTTTGCTTGGTATGGTTTCTCTCTAATATGCATTCCTATATATTATTTGAGAAACCATTTGTTCCATATTATTCTTACCATGGCCTTGCCGGTTGGTTTGAATAGTTGAACTACCAACAAACCTTATTTAAATATGGTGTTTTATTTCTTATCTCTTGCCATATGTTTTATCTTGTGAGGATATTCTTGGATACCTCTATCACCGGGAAAATAATTCCAAATGGTCATTGTCCTTGGACAATCCATATTTATGTTTGTGATAGAATATTTTTGATTATCCTTACCAAAATATTATTTTGACTCCCATTGCTTCCTTGCCTCTTGCATGGATCCTAATTTAAATTGGTAGTGTTTAGTGTTGTAAATAAAATATGAAGAGTAATGATCCCTTGTGCGTGCATTTTGTATTCAAATGCAAATATCAAAAATAATGCATGAATCTTGGGGGAGCATTCCTTTTATTTAGAACACTATCCTATCTATCAATATTTGATCCTTTCAATTGGCATTTGATTTCTATCGTATGTGTTTATGGAAGACAAATCTTTTTCTCTTGATGCTTTGTGCCATCATGAAAAGTGTAGAGGGTGTTGGTTTATTTAGTGTAACCTTGCTCTCTCTGGGAGTCTTGCTTTCTCATTTCTTGTTTTATGCCTATCCTATGAATGAGAAAACCCTTTGAGCATGTCTCTTTCTTTATCTATATGCTCATTGGCCTTGCCTAGGTACCTTCAATTGGTATTAATTGGAATTTAATATCTCCTCCATAGATATTTGTTTCAATTGATATTTATTGTGAAATTTGATACCTTATTACTTTATTTTACTTTACTTGATTCCGGTCAAGTATTACCTCTTTTGGTATCTTGTCTCCTATTGGTATCTTATTTTTCAATTGGTGTCTTATCTCTCATGTGTTGTTTGATTTGATTCCTATTGATATCACACTTCATGTGTTGATGTGTTTTGGAATCAATCATATGTTGATTTGATTTTTCCTCAATCATGTGTTGATTTGGATTTTGATATAATTTGGACAACCTTTTTGTGTCACACTTTGGTGTGCTCTCTTCTTGGTTTACTTGGTGTTTTGTCCAAATTGTATCTCATTTGGTTCTTGTAAGTCCATGCATGCATATTTACTAGTATATTTATTTTATGGCATGCTAGTCTTTCTTGATCCAATATATAGGGGATACTCCACCAAATCCTAAATCGGCTAAGATGTGCATGAAATTCAATTTCATATCTATATGCACATATTTATGTGGAGTGTTTCCTATGTATTGTAGTGTATCTAACTACTATGGAACCCAATGAGTTTGGGAACCATGTTGTACTTGAATTTGTTTTAGGTACAATGGAGATGCATTGGATGCTTGCCTCATTCATAAGGAAGGTGTTCTCACCATGTGATTATTGGAGTCAAGCTTTGATGATAAACAAATCATCTCTTCTTCATCTCAATGTATCTCGGTAACAAGTATCTACCTCATGCATATTTCTTTGTATTCAACCTTGTGTAGGTTGTCTTGGCATGAAACTTTTTGCAATTGTTGTGGTTTTGGCTTATTTCCTTCACTTGGTATATCTTGTGATATTTGTGATGAAATTGCAAAAACCTTCCTTCAATTGGTATTATTTTTGTGATACTTGTTGCCTATCTCAAAGCATTTCACTATCTCTTGTTCCCTTAGTGATATGTGTGATGTTTGATTTTTGAAGTTCATTTATATACAATGAGATAAATTTGAGCTATGTGCTATGCTTTTAAGCAATAATCTCTTTTGTATATTCATGACTTCCCTTTTGGATACCATGGTTTCACTTTATCAACCATCTCATATGTGCAAGTTTCTTTGTGGATGTATATCATCAATGATTTGTCTACTTAGAAACCTATACATATGAGAAAGTAGGATACCAACTAAAAGGTGACCTCTCTCATGTATAGGTTTCTAAGTAGACAAATCATTGATGATATACATCCACAAAGAAACTTGCACATATGAGATGGTGATAAAGTGTTTAGTTGGTATCCTAATTCTTTTGAGCTACCTTTCTTTTATCTAATTCTTTGGTGGCTCCAAAATTGTCTCATGAGTGCTTGTCTCATTTCTTATTGGTATCTTTGCGCACTCAAGTTCTATTAAAGATCTTTTTACTTCATGCTTACCATGGTGAGCATGTTGAATTTTTATTGGCTAAATGCTCTCACTAGCTTTTGGCATTTTCAATTGGTTTTAGTTTCCAATTGGCATCCCTAAGCTTGTGAACATACCCTTTTAAAAATCTTTTTCTTTATCTCGGTTGGTCCTATCCTATGTTGAATTTTTTAAGATTGGTATCCTTGAGGTTGTGAACATTATTTTTGAAAATCTTCTTTGTAAAGTTGCTGTGTCAATACTTGATATATAACTTATTTCCATTTGGTTAAGACTATGTGTCTTACCAAATTAATTGTCTTGTCACACACACATACTCTTGGTTGGACCTTTCTTGATAGTTTCTTTTAATTGGTATCTCCTTATGGCTCCCACATCTTTGGTGCAAGTGCTTTGTTTTGCTTTAATTTTTACATCCCTGCACTTGGTGAGTGTTCTAGATGATTTTGGGGGGAGCGAGGATTCCATATTTGTGCACTCCTCAATAAATCATGAACATTGGGGAGCTTCTCCATTTTTATTTAGAACTCTCACTTCGGATCTTTTTGATTGCCTATCTCCTTTGTGGAGATGTTTAGAATGACTTCATCTTATTTGCAATCTTTGATCCTCAATATAGTTTTATTTCCTCTAATTATTCGTCAATGGATATGTGCATTTGATTCCACTCACATTTTGAGAAATGCACACTTTATGGAGGAATTCATATTATATTGGCTTTCTAAATTTTTCTCCCATTTCGGCAATCGATGCGAATGGGGGAGAAGTTTAGAGGGTTTAAGGGAATTTGGTTTTATGCTTTCGTTTGGTTCTTAAGCATTTTCCTCTCATGCTCATGCATCCTTGCTTCGTAAGGTTGCTTAATTCATTATATAAACCCTCTTAAAAGGGATTGCCATCAATTACCAAAATGGGGGAGATTGAAAGAGCATAGTTGCCCCCATGTGTTGTTTTGGTAATTAATGACAATCTCTATGGACTAATGGTTGCATTGAGTTATACTTGTAGTGTTTGTCCATAGGAGTGCTTGAAGACCATATGTTGGTTTCAAGGTGGAAGAAGAAGAATATTAAGTGATGACCAAGAGGTTTAAAGTGTTATCTGAAGAATGGTCGTGATGGTGTTGAGCATAGTGCAATGCAAGTCCAAGAAGAGCATATTGAAGAGATCACTTGCTTGGAGCTTGTCACCCTTTTGGAGATAATGGTCAAGTGAAGATGATCTCCCATAGTGGCGTATGGGGGAGCAATCTTGAGTCTTCACCGAGCAAAGCACAATCAAGAAGGTGATCCACTTGAGAGGAGATCAAGATCGTCCTCATCTAGCTCAAGGGAATGCGCAAGGCAAAGGTATGATCTTGTTAGGGTTTCTATTTTACCGGTCTCGCGGTGTGTTGTAGTTGGGAGACCGGGTTTTAGGATAGGTAACCGTACTATCAAGAGGGGCTCTCAAGTGAGCTTTAGCCTATCGGTCGTAGAGAGCTCAAACCTTTGCATCCTTCCATTCTTGCAATCATCTTTATTGGCTCTTATTTGGCTCTTATCGTGGTGTGGTCTTGGTGCTTGTCGTGCTTGTCATGACAAGACCAAGTTCACCGAAAACGGATTCGTTGCATCGTCTATTGCGTTTTTGGTGGTGGAGATTTTGCCGATTAACTAAGTGAGGAAAGGTTCACACCTTCCTACCCATACCAAAATATCCATTGCCTATTCTTATGTGGCTTTTATCTATATGTGGTTTTAGAGCTTGTCTGATCTTCAATACAAGCTCAAGTTCATCAAAAACGGATTTCGTATGAAAGACTTATTGCGTTTTTGATTTTGGGGGTTTGCCGGTTATTCATTTAGAGAGAGATCTAACATTTCCCCATTTGGTTTTAACCTCCCATGTTGGACTATGATGTTTCTATGCATAATATTGTGGTGCTCGTTGTGGTGATTCCAACGAGTCCAAGTTCATCGAAAACGGAGTCCGGTTGCAAAAGTTATTGCGTTTCGGTGTCGGCCATTTTATAGACAGCCCTGGCCAGCCACTTGGCCGGCCTGGCTGGGCAAATGACCGGGGCTCCTCTGTAGGGGGGCGACCATCATGGTCGGGCTACTGGCTGGGCTACGCAATGCCCTGGCCAGCCATTTGGCCAGCTTGGCCGGCCTCATGCTGTTTGCCTTCAACGGGCAGAATTTTACCCTTCCTATTTAAGGGGTTTCTTCCCCAAATGAACTAGATCTTTTGCCCAACTCTTGAGCTCATTTTCTCCATTGTTTCCATCCCTTTGAGCTTTGCTATCTCTCAATCCCTCCAATAGTTCTTGCTAGTTTTTGAGGAAAAGAGAGAGGAGGTCTAGATCCACATTTCCACCGATCGATTTCTCCTCTAAGTGAGGGGAACACTTTGGATCTAGATCTTTGGAGTTTCTGTATGTTTCTCCTTTGTTCTTCCTCTCAAATCCCTCCAAAGCATTAGTTGCTTTGGTTGGATTAGGGTTGGAAGAACTTGACCACTTAGTGTGTTCTTGCCATTGCATTAGTTGCATCGGTTTGAGTTCTCCACGGTGATACGTGGAAGTGAAGTTGAGAAGCTTGTTCCTCTTGGGTGCTTTGGTGCCCTAGAGCTTGTTCCTCTAGGGCACGTTGGTACCCTAGACGGTTGTTGTTTTCTCGGAGTCTTGGTAGCTCACGGGATTGTTGGGAGCCTCCAATTAGGTTGTGGAGGGAGGCCCAACCTTGTTCGCTTCGGAGCTTTGGTAGCTACGAAGACATTGCCGGGAGCCACCAATTGAGTTGTGGTGTGTGCCTCGGCCTTGGGCATCGAGTCTTGGTGGCTCGGTGCATTTGGTGAAGACCCTTCAACTTGTGGAGTGAGCTTCACCCTTGTAAAGGTTCTAGTTGTCAACCTCAACGGCAACATAGTGACAAGTGCCTCGCCACATTGGTGGTAAGACACAATGGAGATACGTTGTGCCATATCAAGGCTACTCGGTGTTTCACATTGGTCAACACCGCGCCGCTCCAACGGAGACTAGCTTCCATTGGGAAGTGAACTTCGGGTTAAATCATCGTCTCCAAGTGCCTCGATATTTCTATACCCGAGCTTCTTACTTATGCTATTTACTTTGTGATAGACATCGAGCTTAAAGTCATATATCTTTCTATCACCTAGTTGATTATATTGCTTAGCATAAGTTGTTGGTGCACATAGGTGAACCTAGCTAGTTTAGGTTTTGGCTTGATAAATTAAACGTTAGTTTTATTCCGCATTATTCAAGCCTTAACCGTAATATTTTTAAATCGCCTATTCACACCCCCCCTCTAGGCGACATCCGTGTCCTTTCAATTGGTATCAGAGCGGGTTCTCTCTTTATAGGGCTTCACGGCCTAGAGAGTAAAGATGTCGTCTAGTGGTTTAGTGCACAATGCCTCTTTAATATTCGATGGCACTAATTATAATGATTGGAGAAATCGCATGCTAAATTATTTTAGGGACATTAATCCATATATAGAGAAAATTCTAGATATGGGTTTTTCTCCTCTAGAGGATGAGGAAAACTCTTATCTAGATGCTCAAGCTTCTAAAGTGGTTTTCATGTCTTTGAGAAATGCAGTTGCTTTGTCGGTTTCTCCTTATTGGAATGCTCATGAGCTATGGACCAAGCTTCAAGACAATTATGGTGTGTCCATTGATAGTGAGAATGATTGTTCTCCCTCCACCTCCGGGCGTAATGAGTTCTCAACTTCTTCTACCTCACCTACATGTGGCAAGCCACAAAATAATGCAATGGTGAGTAGGGATAAATTTTGCAATGATGATAGTGAGCTTCCTATAGATTATATTTCATCTCTATCTTATTGCAATGATTTATCTTTGGACTTAAACACATCTAGAACTATAAATGTTTCACATGCTTGTGTTAATAGTCCTTGCATATCTTCTAAATCGTCAAGCAGTGATGATCATGACAATAATAATGATGATGAAGAAGATGATGCTTACTTTAATAAGAAAGGTCTAATGGTTCTTAATGCTCTTTCAAAGAATGAAAATGCTTGTGAGAACCTACATGAAATCATGAGCACCCTTGTTGAGCGAGGGCTTACTATTGAAAATTTGGAAGCTCGTGAAAATGAAAGCCTTAGCCGTGAACGTGATTATGCAAACACGATTGCGGATCTTGAGGAAGCTCTTGAAGAAGAACAAACCACCAAGAAATCTCTTGAGGAGACATTTACTCTAGAGTTATCTAAGCAAATGAAACCCATGATAGAGCTCTCAAGGTGGCTAATGGTTTTAAAATAAAAAATGATGAGCTTGTTGTTGAAATTGTTAGACTCCTTGAGGCTAATGTGAAATTTGAAAAGGATGTCAAGTCCTTGGAAGATTCTCTTGCACATCTCACTAAGTCTCATGATCAACTCCAAGCTCAATTACTAAAAGAGCCTCCTACTTGTTCTCCCATTGCTATTAATATTGATGCTTGTGCTACTAACTCTATTTCTTGTGAAGCATCCATTTTAAAGGAGAATGTTGAGTTAAGGGCTAAACTTAAATTGCTAACTAGCAATTATGAGATATTGGAAGAAAGCCATGAGAAGCTCTCGAGCTCTCATGAAGATCTTCTCGTATCTCATGATAAGCTAAAGTTAGCTCATGAGGCTAATGCTACCAAGGTATTATCTAGTGAGCCCCATGTGGACAATGGCACAACTTCTACTAAAAACGCTATAACTCCATGTGCTAGCCCTTGTAATTCTTCATCTCACACTAGTGCCAAATCATATGTTGAATTACATTTTGTGCCTAGTTGCTCTAACAATGAAGCGTCAACTTCCACTAGTACTTGCGTAGCTACTAACCTTGTAGGGAAGACAAAAGAGCACAAGGCACAAGCCACTTCTTTGAAGAAAGATGTGGAGAAACGTCATAAAGGGAAGGCCACACTTGACAACATGTTGAGTGTGCAAAAATCCCCCAATGACAAGAGTGGACTTGGATTCAACTCCAATATCAAGAACAAGTCCAAGAGTAGCAATAAGAAGGGCAAAGAACAAGTCAATCACTCGGCCAAGATTGTTTGCTTCAAGTGTAAAGTTGAAGGGCATCATGTTAGGGATTGCCCAATGAAGAAGAAGCCTCTTAGTGAGAAGCAATTAGGGAAGCGGCCTTTTGTTCAATCTCATGCTCAACCTCAGGTTGAACAAAGGCCACCTCCTAAGAAGACTCAAGTCATTGCTCCTCAAGTTGAGGAGCCTATTAAGAAGAAAGAAAAGAGTCGATATTGCTACTTATGCCGTGAGAAGGGCCACTTGGCTTCTTCATGCACAAACGGTACTCTATCCAACCCCATAATTATTGATGATGTTTATTCTCTTAGGAAGGATAGGGTTGGCAATGTGTTTGCCAAATATGTGGGAACTCAAAGTGGTGTCAAGAAAAGAACCATTTGGGTTGCCAAGCCTATTGTGACTAACCTCTTAGGACCCAACTTGGTTGGGGACCAACAATCTCAAACTTGATCAATAGGTTATGATGGAGGACATTGGAGACTTGGCTATCCTTGAAGAATTAAGGGATCTTCTTGATTATTATTTCCACAAGCCAAGTCATTTGGATTATATTGTCATATCTCATATCCAATGCTCCTTCTTGCGGTAACTTATATTTAAATTATATATATATTGAAAGTTGCTTGCTCCCTAGCATGTGTTAGTTTTGTTCCTAGCATGTGCTTGTATATGTTGTGCTTATTACTTACCTTGAGCAATCAAGTTTGTGTATGTTAATGTGCGCTCCATATATGTGTAAACTTTGTGTTGAGTCCTTATTGGATCTTGTGTTGATTTCAATGGGCTCTTTTGAGAAATTAATGGACTATCCCATTTTGGGGGAGTGATATGCTTTGTGCACTTCACTAACCTAAAAATGTGTGTATATGAGTAACACCACCTAGTATTGATATATCAAGATTATCTAGTAACTATGTGGTGTGTCATGCTCATGAGAAATTCAAATTCTATAATGTCTATTAATTATCTCTATTTGATTTTATTTGCCTCTTGTTAAGAAGAAATGAATTATCACATTGTGGGGGAGCAATACGCTATGTGCATATTACAATCCCATAAAATGTGAACATTTGAGGCTTTGCCACCTAGATTTGATATTGTAAATTATCTTATTTCTCCGTGGCATATTAGCTCGAACAAGTTCCAATTTGCTTTTTAGCTATCCTTGGACTCTTGTTTGTGTGAGTTTGCTTGGTATGGTTTCTCTCTAGTATGTATTCCTATATATTATTTGAGAAACCATTTGTTCCATATTATTCTTACCATGGCCTTGCCGGTTGGTTTGAATAGTTGAAACTACCAACAAACCTTATTTAAATATGGTGTTTTATTTCTTATCTCTTGCCATATGTTTTATCTTGTGAGGATATTCTTGGATACCTCTATCACCGGGAAAATAATTCCAAATGGTCATTGTCCTTGGACAATCCATATTTATGTTTGTGATAGAATATTTTTGATTATCCTTACCAAAATATTTATTTTGACTCCCATTGGCTTCCTTGCCTCTTGCATGGATCCTAAATTTAAATTGGTAGTGTTTAGTGTTGTAAATAAAATATGAAGAGTAATGATCGCTTGTGCGTGCATTTTGTATTCAAATGCAAATATCAAAAATAATGCATGAATCTTGGGAGAGCATTCCTTTTATTTAGAACACTATCCTATCTATCAATATTTGATCCTTTCAATTTGCATTTGATTTCTATCATATGTGTTTATGGAAGACAAATATTTTTCTCTTGATGCTTTGTGCCATCATGAAAAGTGTAGAGGGTGTTTGGTTTATTTGGTGTAACCTTGCTCTCTCTAGGGAGTCTTGCTTTCTCATTTCTTGTTTTATGCCTATCCTATTGAATGAGAAAATCCTTTGAGCATGTCTCTTTCTTTTATCTCATATGCTCATTGGCCTTGCCTAGGTACTTTCAATTGGTATTAATTGGAATTTAATATCTCCTCCATAGATATTTGTTTCAATTGATATTTATTGTGGAAATCTTGATACCTTATTACTTTATTTTACTTTACTTGATTCCGGTCAAGTATTAACCTCTTTTTGGTATCTTGTCTCCTAATTGGTATCTTATTTTTCAAATGGTGTCTTATCTCTCATGTGTTGTTTGATTTGATTCCTATTGATATCACACTTCATGTGTTGATGTGTTTTGGAATCAATCATATGTTGATTTGATTTTTCCTCAATCATGTGTTGATTTGGATTTTGATATAATTTGGACAACCTTTTTTGTGTCACACTTTGGTGTGCTCTCTTCTTGGTTTACTTGGTGTTTTGTCCAAATTGTATCTCATTTGGTTCTTGTAAGTCCATGCATGCATATTTACTAGTATATTTATTTTATGGCATGCTAGTCTTTCTTGATCCAATATATAGGGGATACTCCACCAAATCCTAAATCGGCTAAGATGTGCATGAAATTTAATTTCATATCTATATGCACATACTTATGTGGAGTGTTTCCTATGTATTGTAGTGTATCTAACTACTATGGAACCCAATGAGTTTGGGAACCATTTTGTGCTTAAATTGTGTTTTAGGTACAATGGAGATACATTGGATGCTTGCCTCATTCATAAGGAAGGTGTTCTCACCGTGTGATCATTGGAGTCAAGCTTTGATGATAAACAAACCCTCATCTTCTTCATCGTCAATGTATCTCGGTAACAAGTATCTACCTCATGCATACTTTTCTAGTTTCAACCTTGTGTAGGTTGTTTCTTAGCATGAAAGCTCCTATTTTGCAATTGTTGTGGTTTTGGCTTGTTTCCTTCGCTTGATATATCTTTGTGATATTTGTGTTGAAATTGCAAAAACTTTTTTTTCTTCAATTGGTATTATTTGTTATGATACTTGTTGCCTATCTCAAAGCATCTTCACTATCTCTTGTTCCCTTAGTGATATGTGTGATGTGTTTGATATTTTTGAAGTTCATTTATATACAATGAGATAAATTTGAGCTATGTGCTATGCTTTTAAGCAATAATCTCTTTTGTATATTCATGACTTCCCTTTTGGATACCATGGTTTTCACTTTATCAACCATCTCATATGTGCAAGTTTCTTTGTGGATGTATATCATCAATGATTTGTCTACTTAGAAACCTATACATATGAGAAAGTAGGATACCAACTAAAAGGTGACCTCTCTCATATGTATAGGTTTCTAAGTAGACAAATCATTGATGATATACATCCACAAAGAAACTTGCACATATGAGATGGTTGATAAAGTGTTTAGTTGGTATCCTAATTCTTTTGAGCTACCTTTCTTTTATCTATAATTCTTTGGTGGCTCCAAAATTGTCTCATGAGTGCTTGTCTCATTTCTTATTGGTATCTTTGCGCACTCAAGTTCTATTAAAGATCTTTTTACTTCATGCTTACCATGGTGAGCATGTTGAATTTTTATTGGCTAAATGCTCTCACTAGCTTTTGGCATTTTCAATTGGTTTTAGTTTCCAATTGGCATCCCTAAGCTTGTGAACATACCCTTTTAAAAATCTTCTTTTATCTCGGTTGGACCTATCCTATGTTGAATTTTTAAAGATTGGTATCTTTGAGGTTGTGAACATATTATTTTTGAAAAATCTTCTTTGTAAAGTTGCGTGTGTCAATACTTGATATATAACTTATTTCCATTTGGTTAAGACTATGTGTCTTACCAAATTAATTGTCTTGTCACACACACATACTCTTGGTTGGACCTTTCTTGATAGTTTCTTTTAATTGGTATCTCCTTATGGCTCAACCACATCTTTGGTGCAAGTGCTTTGTTTTGCTTTAATTTTTACATCCCTGCACTTGGTGAGTGTTCTAGATGATTTTGGGGGGAGCGAGGATTCCATATTTGTGCACTCCTCAATAAAGCATGAACATTGGGGAGCTTCTCCATTTTTATTTAGAACTCTCACTTCGGATCTTTTTGATTGCCTATCTCCTTTGTGGAGATGTTTAGAATGACTTCATCTTATTTGCAATCTTTGATCCTCAATATAGTTTTATTTCCTCTAATTATTCGTCAATGGATATGTGCATTTGATTCCACTCACATTTTGAGAAATGCACACTTTATGGAGGAATTCATATTATATTGGCTTTCTAAATTTTTCTTCCCATTTCGGCAATCGATGCGAATGGGGGAGAAGTTTAGAGGGTTTAAGGGAATTTGGTTTTATGCTTTCGTTTGGTTCTTAAGCATTTTCCTCTCATGCTCATGCATCCTTGCTTCGTAAGGTTGCTTAATTCATTATATAAACCCTCTTAAAAGGGATTGCCATCAATTACCAAAATGGGGGAGATTGAAAGAGCATAGTTGCCCCCATGTGTTGTTTTGGTAATTAATGACAATCTCTATGGACTAATGGTTGCATTGAGTTATACTTGTAGTGTTTATCCATAGGAGTGCTTGAAGACCATATGTTGGTTTCAAGGTGGAAAGAAGAATATTAAGTGATGACCAAGAGGTTTAAAGTGTTATCTGAAGAATGGCCGTGATGGTGTTGAGCATAGTGCAATGCAAGTCCAAGAAGAGCATATTGAAGAGATCACTTGCTTGGAGCTTGTTACCCTTTTGGACATAATGGTCAACTGAAGATGATCTCCCATAGTGGCGTATGGGGGAGCAATCTTTGAGTCTTCACCGAGCAAAGCACAATCAAGAAAGGTGATCCACTTGAGAGGAGATCAAGATCGTCCTCATCTAGCTCAAGTGGAATGCGCAAGGCAAAGGTATGATCTTGTTAGGGTTTCTATTTTACCGGTCTCGCGGTGTAGTTGGGAGACCGGGTTTTAGGATAGGTAACCGTACTATCAAGAGGGGCTCTCAAGTGAGCTTTAGCATATCGGTCGTAGAGAGCTCAAACCTTTGCATCCTTGCATTCTTGCAATCATCTTTATTGGCTCTTATCGTGGTGTGGTCTTGGTGCTTGTCGTGCTTTTCATGACAAGACCAAGTTCACCGAAAACGGATTTCGTTGCATTGTCTATTGCGTTTTCGGTGGTGGAGATTTTGCCGATTCACTAAGTGAGGAAAGGTTCACACCTTCCTACCCATACCAAAATCTACATTGCCTATTCTTATGTGGCTTTTATCTAGATGTGGTTTTAGAGCTTGTCTTGATCTTCAATACAAGCTCAAGTACATCAAAAACGGATTTCGTATGAAAGACTTATTGCATTTTTTTTATTTTGGGGGTTTGCTGGTTATTCATTTAGAGAGAGATCTAACATTTCCCCATTTAGTTTTAACCTCCCATGTTGGACTATGATGTTTCTATGCATAATATTGTGGTGCTCGTTGTGGTGATTCCAACGAGTCCAAGTTCATCGAAAACGGAGTCCGGTTGCAAAAGTTATTGCGTTTTCGGTGTCGGCCATTTTATAGACAGACCTGGCCAGCCACTTGGCCGGCCTGGCTGGGCAAATGGCCGGGGCTCCTCTGTAGGGGGACGGCCATCATGGCCGGGCTACTGGCTGGGCTACGCAACGCCCTGGCCAACCATTTGGCCAGCTTGGCCGGCCTCGTGCTGTTTGCCTTCAACGGGTAGAATTTTACCCTTCCTATTTAAGGGGTTTCTTCCCCAAATGAACTAGATCTTTTGCCCAACTCTTGAGCTCATTTTCCTCCATTGTTGTCATCCCTTTGAGCTTTGCTATCTCTCAATCCCTCCAATAGTTCTTGCTAGTTTTTGAGGAAAAGAGAGAGGAGGTCTAGATCCACGTTTCCACCGATCGATTTCTCCTCTAAGTGAGGGGAACACTTTGGATCTAGATCTTTGGAGTTTCTTTGTGTTTCTCCTTTGTTCTTCCTCTCAAATCCCTCCCAAGCATTAGTTGCTTTGGTTGGATTCGGGTTGGAATAACTTGACCACTGTGTATGTTCTTGCCATTGCATTAGTTGCATCGGTTTGAGTTCTCCACGGTGATACGCGGAAGTGAAGTTGAGAAGCTTGTTACTCTTGGGTGCTTTGGTGCCCTAGAGCTTGTTCCTCTAGGGCACGTTGGTACCCTAGACGGTTGTTCTTTTCTCGGAGTCTTGGTGGCTCACGGGATTTGTTGGGAGCCTCCAATTAGGTTGTGGAGGGAGGCCCAACCTTGTTCGCTTCGGAGCTTTGGTAGCTACGAAGACATTGCCGGGAGCCACCAATTGAGTTGTGGTGTGTGCCTCGGCCTTGGGCATCGAGTCTTGGTGGCTTGGTGCATTTGGTGAAGACCCTCCAACTTGTGGAGTGAGCTTCACCCTTGTAAAGGTTCTAGTTGTCAACCTCAACGGCAACATAGTGACAAGTGCCTCGCCACATTGGTGGTAAGACACAACGGAGATACAGTGTGCCATATCAAGGGTACTCGGTGTTTCACATTGGTGAACACCGCGCCGCTCCAATGGAGACTAGCTTCCATTGGGAAGTGAACTTCGGGTTAAATCATCGTCTCCAAGTGCCTCGGTATTTCTATACCCGAGCTTCTTACTTATGCTATTTACTTTGTGATAGACATCGAGGTTAAAGTCATATATCTTGCTATCACCTAGTTGATTATATTGCTTAGCATAAGTTGTTGGTGCACATAGGTGAACCTAGCTAGTTTAGGTTTTGTCTTGATAAATTAAACGTTAGTTTTATTCCGCATTTATTCAAGACTTAACCGTAATATTTTTAAATCACCTATTCACCCCCCCCCCCCCCCTCTAGGCGACATCCGTGTCCTTTCAATTGCTAAACCTATTACCACACCTGAGATACAAGCTGATAGCTATGAAGTAAGTCCTAGTTTGTTGAACTTGATAACTAGGGAGCAATTTGGTGGTAGTGCTGTGGAGGATGCCTCTATGCATCTTAATGATTTTGTTGAAATCTGTGACATGCAAAAATTTGAGAATGTTGAAAGTGATGTTCTAAAACTGAAATTATTTCCTTTCTCACTTAGAGGAAAAGGTAAGGAGTGGCTGCATTCATTACCTACTGATAGCATTAAAACTTGGAATGATCTGAAAGAAGCTTTCATTAAGAAATACTATCCTCCTGTTAAAATCTTGCAAAATAGAAACAATATTCTATCTTTTAGGAAAAATGAAAATGAACATGTTGCTATGGCTTGGGATAGGATAAAACTTATGCTTAGAACTTGCCCATCACATGGAGTTAATGAATGGACCATACTACACTCTTTTTATAATGGTCTGAATTACATGTCTAGAAATATACTTGATTCTGCTGCTGGAGGTGCTTTTATGGGAAAAACTATAGTAGAGGCTAAGAATATATTGGAAAGCATTTTGCAAAACTATAGTCAATGGCATACTGATAGAGCACCTAGTTCATCTAAGAAAGTAAACTCCATAGAAGAAACTCATGATTTGTCATCTAAGATGGATACTATTCTTGCTTTGCTTCATAAACCTAGTGTTGAAAATATCCCTCTGCAAGAACTAGTTGGTGATAATTCTGAAAATATTGATGTCAACTTCATTAGGAATTATGGAAACAATGGGTATGGTAACAACAATTATAATTCTTATTATAAACCTCCATATGTTCCCAACAATCGTCGTTTTGTTCCATATCCTAATGCTAATGATAAATGGAAACCTATGTCATCAAGTAATAATAATTTTGAGGCTAATAAAATTCTTATGGAACAAGTTGCTAGTCATAATACCATGATACAAGAGTTGAATAAGTCTGTTGCTTCTATTAGTTCTGATATTAAAAACTTACAACTCCAAGCTGCAGGACTAGACAAAGCCCTTTCAAAACTTGCTGATAATCAAGCCACTTTATTGAGTATGCCTGCTGGAAAACCACAAGTACCACCTGTGGTTGGATTGAATTCTATTAATATTGCTGAAAATGTTCCTCTTACTTTGGAGGAAACTCTGAATGAATTGCTAAATTATCCTGAATATCTGTTGCCTTTTATGTCTCATCTTATGGCTTCAAAAGAAGAAGTTAGTAAAACTGAATATGATGAAAGAAAAGTTGAAGAAGTTAAGATGCTTAGTGAAGTTAATGATCCTTTGCTTAATTTGGAGAATAGTAGCTTGCATGAATTAATATCTATCTTACAAAAATTTGCAAGTGATCCTTCTATTGATGTTAACAAATCTGGTTTTGGTTCCTATATTGCTAATCATGTCTTGAAAGAAAAAATTGCTAGATACAATCAAGAAGCTATGATACCACCTAAGCTTGGGGATATATGGATCCCCAAGGTGCTAGTAACTATTGGAAAAGATACACACCATGCCATACTTGATCTAGGATCTAGTGTCTCTGTTTTATCTAAACAATTATATGAAGCACTTGAATTAAAGAATCTTGAAAAATGCTCTATTGGACTTGCACTTGCTGATAATACCATTAAACATGCTTTAGGAAAAGTAAGTGATGTTATGGTAGAGTTACATATGACTTTTGTACCCGTGGATTTTCTAATCATGGATATGGAGAATAAAACCTCCAGTCCTATTATTCTTGGAAGACCTTTTCTTCGTACCACAAGGGCTATTATTGATTCAAAGGAAGGGAATGTGAAGTTTAAGTTCCCACATAAGAAATGCATGGAACACTTCCCAAGGATGAAGGGCACAACTTTTAAGCTCCTTCATGAGCTTCATCTTGGGTAAAACAACAAGTAAGTAAGCCTAGCTATATGGCTATAAAGAAAGCGCTTTACGGGAGGCAACCCGGTTGTTTTTATTTGGATTTTCTTTGTGTCCTCTTGCTGTAACAAGAGATTGTTTTCTTAGTTTAGTTTCTGGAATTTTTAATAAAGTGCCAATTTTACCCATTTTTTGTTTGAAAAAGTTGCTATTTTTATGTCGGAGATTTTATTCCTGCACAGAGTCTGTGCACGGTTTGATTTTTATTATTATTTTGTAGATCCGAATGAGCTGAGATTTTTACTGTAACTGCAACTTTTCCTCCTCTGTATGCCTGAATTTTTTCAGAATTTTTCGACAAGTTTAAGTAGGACAGAAAAATACGTTTTGCTGCTGCTGTTTTTCTGGACAGATTCTGTCCCATATTGTTTTATGCATAGTTTGAACTATTGAGTTGATCCAATTAAGTTTATGAGTAGGCATAAAACATTATACACTCTCTGATCATTCATATGAATTTTAGTCCATGGATTATATGCAGCAAGAAACTTGTTTGTTTATCTCTACTAATATCACCCCACAGAAAAGGAATGGGAGAAACAGTGTTTTGAAGTTTTTTCACAGGGATTGGAGGAGATGCACCATGAGTTATCCAAGGATGGTGAAAACCATAAGCTTGGGGATGTGAACATCCCCACTGAACCTACACACTCTCGGTTTGCACACGTCTAACTTCTGTTTTTCTATCAATGCACTTTATCGCATAAACTTGGAGCGTCTTTTTGTTTGTTTTTTGCTTTGATTTTTATTTTGTGAGACCACCACACTATCTTTTATATATGAGAATTCTACTGGAAATTTGGGTTGAAATATCTTGCATGCTTTTATTGTATTGGGAAAAGGGATGTCTAAGTTGATTTTTAATGACACATAGAGTTGCATGATTCATGAGCCTCTTTATGAGTAATAATTTGCAAATGCTTTATCATGAGCTATCTTTTATTCATGTTTTGATGCTGTATGTTATTTCACCTTGTTTGACATGAATTAGTTAGTTCTATGGACACTCATGCATGCATCTAGATGGTCATCTTTCTCCCTTTTGCTAGCCCAAAAATTTCAACAAGTAAAATCTTGTTTCCAACACCTTCAACCCAAGTTTTTCCAGTGAGTCCACCATATCTACCTGTTAGCTTTATGCTATTCCAAGTATGTTTATCATGTTATATGTGTTATCTATACCTCTAAATGAAAATGATGATGTTATTTATTGTAATGGGAAAAGTTGGTTAAAAAGCTCTCGCGAACTTGATGCACACTTTACTTTTATTGCATTCAATAAAGATGAGCCATTGTGATTAATATTATGAAGATAGTGGCTTGATAAATGTTTAAGGTTGGGAGTTAGCCCATATGTGCTGTCACATGCAAATATTTCAACATGTCCCATCATTTGTTTAGTAGATATCATGTACTTTTGTTTATGGGTGCCTATCATGACGAAATAATGTGGAAATAGAGTTAAGTTTAAATGAGTTTGTATAAATGGTTATAGAGAAACCTAGGCCGCTAATCTAAGCCATGCATCATTCATGGTGGAAATTTACTTACATGCTATTTTGAACTCTCTGTGATACACTCTACAATAAAAAGCTATATCAAGTGGTAAATAAAGAGGGTGTTGAGGTTGTTCATTATGTTTGTTTGTCTTGTGGTTTTGATGTGGGCTTGATCCATATCATGGGACAAGAGGTACCCCAGTTGAGACTCTTGATGATACCATTATTACTTACAATGATAGATAACTTAAACTTGCTTTGTTTCCCAAGTTGAGTAATCATGGTGTAGGTACTTGTATTCAAGGGGCATGAGACATCTAACCTTTACTTTATCAAGGCCACTACTCATATTTGCTTTCACATGTAAACTTTAATCATTCAAGATGCTATGATAGGGGAATGAGAGCTTTACACCAAGTATTACCATTGCAATCAATAACTTAAGTAGAATAGTTTGGAGGATAGATGAAACTTATGATGTTTGACCTCTACTTATTTATATATCTTTTCCAAAGTGTCCACCTTTTATATTCAGATTTTCATCTACACTCTATGGACCTCAAGTATGCAAAAGTAAGAATGTCCATATTACTATCTTTTATGTTGCACTTTGTGAACTATCATTGAACATCTTTTCATTGAATACTTGATATCACTTTATAAACTGTTTGCATATTGCTACTTCTTTGAAATAATGAATCATTTGACTTTATGTAGAAGTAGAAATTGTCTTTTATATCCATGTTTTTATTATATTGCAAAGTTCATGTCAGTTTTATCACTTTCATACTCGAGGACGAGCATGAGTTAAGCTTGGGGATGTTGATGCATCTAAAATGCATACATGAACTTTGCACTATAATAGTCATATTCCAATCATATTTGCATCATATAACGGGTATATTACTGTTATTTAATGATTTTTGGTAATTAATAATGATTTACCCTTTTTATGGAATTAATCCTGCGCAGGCAGAAAACCCCTATTTCTTTCCTTATTTGTTTCAGGACCTTAACGACGTCATAATGAGCTATAAATTTACGGGGGTCATTATTTTGGAAGGAGAAGATTTAGGAGCGAAAGAAGTCAACGAACGGAGGCCGGAGGACCAAAAGGGTGGGTCCCACGCGGCCAGGTACTGTAGCTGTGTGGGCCTATCCCAATTGGCCCTCGTGGCCCCGTTTGCGTCGATCCTTCGCCCAGAAGCTTCCCCGTGACCTAAAAATGCCTATATAAAGAGCCCCCCGACGTTCTCCGAAGGGAGAGCCGCCACACAAGAGAAACAAGAAATAGAGACCAGGAGGTTGCAGATTGGAGGGGGGAAACTCCGGCGGAGCCCTGTCGGAGAGGTCTCCTTCTCCTTCTTCTCCATCGACATCTCCACCGTCTCCATGATGAAGAGGGAGTAGTCCACCTCTAGACTATGGGTTTGTGGCAGTAGCATATGTATCTCTCTCTCTCTTGAGCTTCACTAATTAGCACCGTATGAGCTGCTGAACATGATTACGGTCACCGTTGTATTACCATTGTGGTGGATCTTTATATGAGTTAATATATGTTGAGATTGCAATGTTATATTTCAGTTATGGAAGTAGATGCATATTATGAACCCCGTTCTTTTATCCTTGTTATGATCAAGCATGTTTATGAGAGCGTGTGTGGGGGAACGTGTGCATTAGTTGGAGTAACGGGGGTGGTGAAGTGATAAGCTGACAACTTAATATCATGATCCATTGGGTGTTTACCTTACTTTGTTACCTCACTAGGGATAAACCAAAATACCATGTTGTAGGGTAGGACAAGTGACATGCCTCTACCTAAGACTAGATCCATCATGTGTTTATTTTCACTTCATGTCATTAATCTTAAAGCTATACTCTGATGTTATCTTAATTACTAAGGTGCATGATTTAGTTCACATCTTGGTGGAGTATAAGTGAGACTAATAATCAAAAGGTCTCTATGTTAGGACGTGATGCCCATATAATTAGTAACATGTCATTAACCTTGTTTGCAATCTCGTATGTTAAATCTATGTCTACTCATTTGCCACACTATATTAAAGAGAGAGTGTATGTGTGAAACCATGAACCCCGGTCCATTATTAATCATAAGAAACAACTTTCCAACCACTTTTAAGCATCTTTTACATTCAGCCATTTTAAAATCAGAAAATACAAAAACACTTTTACTTCTTGCATTCACATATAAAAACCTCAAAATACCATCCATCATCATTACTATCATCCTTGCATACTTGTTCACCACCATTGCATTTTTATTTACTGTTTTGCATTCATTATCATCTTAATATCATTCTCACACCTTGTGCTTGACAACCACTTGGTGAGGTTGAGGGCACAAAGAAATCTATTTTGTTTGCAGGAAATCTAGAGAAGGACAAGAAGATAAAACCCACACTACTGATTCCCCGAGAGTTCGATATTAAACCCTCGAGTCACCTTCTTGGGGAAAAACTACCACTTCTACATACTCTGCACTTGGAGGCTCAACCTATCCCTAATATATTATCTTCCTTTCAGGGTATCAAGAGTATTTGTTGGCGTTGTTGAGGGAGAAGAACACTCTCATCAATCCCGTCATCAATAATGCATTTAGTCAACATAGGGTTAATTAATATACCACACCGGGCCCTGTAGTAATTAAGGTTCGAGAACTAGAGCTGTCAGCTTCTATCTCCACTCCATCACCGGAGCCGTCAGCTTCTATCTCCACTCCCTCACCGAAGTCGTTCAAAAAGCTCGAGGCGATATCGACGTCATCATCATCGCGGATCATATCCTCCAATATGTTTTCCTGATCTTCGTCTCTGCCGCAATCCATGGTTTCTGCAAAGACAATTGACTTGTGGTTAATTAGCAAAAAGATAAGACAATCAAAATTCATTAGCAAAGAGATAAGACATATAATTTTTAACAAGTACTATAATTTTTAACAAGTATTATAATTCTATAATTTTTAACAAGTCTCTGCCACCAGTTTTTATTTTACAATGAAATTTTTATTATTACAATTTTTATTACACACAAGTACTAAATTACAATAATTCTATAATTTTTAAAAGTCTCTGCCGTATTATAATTCCAAATTTTTATTACACAAGATTTAATAAACAATTTTTTATTACAAATTGCAATTTTTATTACTAGATACATTGCAATTTTTATTACTAGATACATTGCAATTTGGCCTAACATTCTAAAATTCTAAAAATTCCAAAATTCTAAAAATTTGGCCTAACATTCTAAAATTTGGTTTAACATTCTAAAATTCTCAAAATTTGGCCTAACATTCTAAAATTCTAAAAATTCCAAAATTCTAAAAATTTGGCCTATTATTCTAAAATTCTAAAAATTTGGCCTAACATTCTAAAATTCTAAAAAATCTAAAATTCTACTATGGGAATAACAAAATTTGGTCTAAAATTCTACTGAAAATGAGAATAACAAAAAAAAAAGAGAGAATGAAATTAAAGTCTCACCTTGCTACGGCCGGAGGAGGAGAACGGCGGCGGGCGGAGAAGCTCGGGCGAGCGGCCGGGGAGCGGAGGGCGAGCGGCCGGGGAGGTGAGGAGGACGGCGGCCGGCGGAGGAGGCTCGTGGCGGCGGGAGGAGGAGAACGGCGGCGGGAGGAGGAGCTCGGGCGAGCGGCCGGGGAGCGGAGGGCGAGCGGCGGCCGGCAGAGGAGCTCGGGCGGCGCGTCCAGGGCGGTGCGTGGAGGCCGGCGGCTGGCTCGAGTGGCGGGCTCGGGCGCGGCTGAATCGGGCAGCCTGCCGGCGTCGGGTAGTTTGCGCGCTCCTGGTCCTTAGTGAATCGCGAGATCGAGAATGAGAGGGAGTGGGGGAGGCAGAGGCGCAGTTATAGTATAGGGCTTTAGTCCCGGTTCGTGGCTGGAACCGGGACTAAAGACCCTTTAGTCCCGGTTGGTGGCTCCAACCGGGACGAAAGGTGACCCTTTAGTCCCGGTTCCAGCCACGAACCGGGACTGACGTGGGCATACCCTCCGGGCACCCCACCATTGGCATACCCGGTGCAGCTCAACCGAAGATGTATTTGGAGACCCACCTGGAGGCCCAAACGAAGCCCAAGAAGCTACTAATGATTTCTTAGCCCACAAGACATGTAAACCCTACCTGGCTGCATATATAAAGCCAGGCAGGGGCACCCTATGGGGGAGGACGGAGAGACTAGACTACACCCGCCATCGGCGGCCAACCATTGTAACACCACCATGAATATAATCAGACAAGCAGGATGTAGGTCTTACCTCACAATGAGGGGCCGAACCTGGGTAAATCTTGCTTGTCAGCCGTCCGATACTACCAGCGCACCAACTTCTCTATCTATACGAAACCCTAGGTATCTCACCTAGTGATTTGGCGTGGTAACCCTACGTCAATTGGCGCCGTCTGTGGGAAGAACGCGTGCTGGATCACAGTTTCGGCGGCTCCATCTTCATCGACAAATCTTCATCGACAAAGGTGGACAGATCGCATCTAGCGGCGACGGATGCGTTCTGTGTGCAGAGCTACGCGCGATCCAATCTGATAGCCGCCACACAAGGATGCCCAGTTGGACAAAACGCAGAGAACTCGCCGGCAGAAGCTGATCGCTCGCGGTGTTTGCAAGTCACCGAGAGGATCGATCCATCCAAAAGGAGCTAGCTAGCTTCGCGTACAAAAATCCATCCGAGGATCACGTCCTATACCCAAGCTGCTCACGCGTACGAGTACTACATCAATCGATCCAAGCCAGCTGATTCGATCGTAGCACTAATAAAATCTCATCAGCTGTCGGCGCCGCGTATCTCGTCGGTTTCCGGTGCAAACCTGACATCAACGATAGCGATCGTCGACTGGCTGGTCTCATCCGCGATCCAATCTGGCGGTAGCGTTCCGTGCGGATACTCGCACAATCCAATCTACAAGCTGCTCCTGTCCAGCTCGAATCGGTGAAGCGTGCGGCGGCCAGCCAACACCAGTCGCCTCGAGGGAGAAGCGACCTGGGAGCACTTCACAAGGATCGAGAAGCAAAAAATCAAAAACAGAAAATTCTACAGAGCGGCATGCAAGCAGGAGACGGCGGCGCCGATCCGATCTGATCGGCTGCTGCATGAAGCCAACTCCAAGTAGTATGTATTTCTTTTGGACTGGCACAAGGATCGAAGCAAGGAATCATAAAAAAAGAGAAGAAGCAAACTAAAGCTAGCTAGCTACGATCGTGACTCACGTCAAAGAAAAAGGAGAAGAAGAACAAGAAATATATTCTCAGCTCAAGCAATCAGCTAACACACGATGATTACGTGCGATCATCGCGGACTCGCCGTCATCGGCTCCGCCGACATCGACTCCGCCCCCGTCACGTACAACTTCGGCATCGCGAGAATCGCGACCGGCTTCATCGACACCAAAATCGTCTACAACTTCGTCCCGGCTAACTCAGACCGTGCCGTCTTTGACGAGCTGACGGTCCGTAGATGTGCTTCACGTCATCAACAACGAGGCAATCGACAGGTCGGCTGTCGGGTCAGGCGGACCTCGACATCCCCTCCTGCTATACCGACTCCGCCGTGGACATCAACGACACACCGTTCCGGCTTAATCTCCGTACCGCAGCCTATGCGTCATCAACAGCTAAGTCATTTTCATATTTATTTTCTTCAATCAATAAGGCTACTTAGCCATACATATATAACCTGTTGGCCGCACCTGACACTCGGGGGCTGTGCCACATAGTGTATAAAGATTGTTTCCTTTCAGTTATTGCAGATGCACCACCCGTCGATTCGACAAAGATGGACTCGGGGGCTGGACACTGTCGCCCCCTTATAGCCAAGCATCGACTCCTTCAACATAACATCCACTCCGCCGTGTCGACTCTGTCCGCCGCGTCGAGTCCGTTACATTCGCTTCGCAAAGAGCCCTCTACCTAGAAGGGTATTACGTACCCTCGGGGGCTGGCGTTTTGACATCAACAACAACAAACTACTCCGCCGTGTTGACTTCGGTTCGCAGCGTCGAGTCCGTCGACTTCGGTCCGCCGCGTCGAGTCCTCCGCATTTACTCCGCCGCGTCGACTCCGGTCCGCCGCGTCGAGTGCCTCACATCTACTCCGCCGCGTTGACTCCGTCCGCCGCGTTGAGTCCCTCAGGGGCACCCGATACAACATCGCCTTAGCGGCACCCGATGCTCGGGGGCTACGCTGTACAGGCCTTACAACTACATCACCTCAGCGGCACCTGATAATACATCGGGTCAGCGGCACCCGATACTTGGGGGCTGCTGTACAGGCCTTACAACAACTCATCAGCTCAGTGGCACCCGATATTACATCGGGTCTGCGGCACCTGATAATACATCGGGTCAGCGGCACCCGATACTTGGGGGCTGTTGTACAGGCCTTACAACAACTCATCAACTCAGTGCACCCGAAATTATATCGGGTCAGCGGCACCTGATACTACATCGGGTCAGCGGCACCCGATACTCGGGGGCTGCGCCGCACAAAGCGATACTACATCACCTCGGCGGTACCCGATACATAAGGTGCCTTCTTTGGTCGCACCTGATAATCAAGCAGCTAACAAACATCTGATAGCATATCGGCTTATATTTCGGAGCTTTACCCGAACAACGAACACAGATTACCCGAGATGAATCAAATACAGCTGACCCTCGGATGCTGCACTCCGTAGTGCAAAGGTAAGACCCACCGATCCGTTGTGTAGGGCCAGGCCCACTGGCAGCAGCCGTGGTAGTTTGAACAGATATGCTGCACCAACAGGTGTGGAGAAAAATCCCGACGGACGCGTTGGGTACCCTTTCAGGTCGAATTCGACTCCGTAAGATCCCAAACGGCTGTAGTCGAAGGGACTAGCCTCCAAGCTCAAGCCTGGGGACTCGAGTTTGATGTATGCTAATAATGCTTGTGCCCAAGAGCACTTAACTGGTCCCGATCCGTCGAGAGTACCAGGCTTATTATGCGAGATCCACCACTAAGCGTCCTGAAACACGGATACGAATGAATCGCTAAAGGCATGACTCGCACCAGGACGATACAATGCGGAGGAGTCCCTACCAGACTCTCCAAGTCTACCAGGCCCTCGGGGGCTACTCGACATACTACCGCGTTGGAAGCACCCGACAAAACAGCAAAGATACAGACTCTACGAGTCGTACACTCCCATCGGGAGAGCGCTCTCGCGAAGTGCTCAACTATGACAAGAAGCAAGACAAATTGAGCCTATGCCCAACTATAAATAGTTGGACATAGCCTCGGGGGCTACTCCCATCGGGAGCGCTGGTTGCGCACCCGATGAGAATTGAGTTAAACTTGCATTTGCGCTCGGTCCTCAGCAGAGTCGACCATATCGCACAGGACTTCTCAAAGTCGGGTTCTCTATAACCCGCACCAGACTTATCAAAGTCGGGCTCTCTATAGCCCGCACAGGACTTCTCAAAGTCGGGTTCTCTATAACCCGCACCGGACTTATCAAAGTCAGGCTCTCTATAGCCCGCATCGGAATTCTCAAAGTCGGGTTCTCTATAACCCGCACCGGACTTATCAAAGTCGGGCTCTCTATAGCCCGCACAGGAGTTCTCAAAGTCGGGTTTCCTTACACCCGCATCAAATTTATTATTATCATGTTTCTTACGCTCGCACCGGATTACTCAAAGACATCAACATACCTGTCGCATCGACTACGCTTACTCGACATTGCTGCTCTGAGTCTCTTCCCGATTCTGCGAATCGACCAGACACTCGGGGGCTACTGACGTGGGCATACCCTCCGGGCGCCGCACCATTGGCATACCCGGTGCAGTTCAACCGAAGATGTATTTGGAGACCCACCTAGAGGCCCAAACGAAGCCCAAGAAGCTACTAATGATTTCTTAGCTCACAAGAAATGTAAACCCTACCTGGCTGCATATATAAAGCCAGGCAGGGGCACCTTTAGAGGGGAGGGAACGGAGAGACGAGACTACACCCGCCATCGGCGGCCAACCATTGTAATCGCCACCATGAATATAATCAGACAAGCAGGATGTAGGTCTTTACCTCACAATGAGGGGCCGAACCTAGGTAAATCTTGCTTGTCAGCCGTCCGATACTACCAGCGCGCCAACTTCTCTATCTATACAAAACCCTAGGTATCTCACCTAGGGATTTGGCGTGGTAACCCCACGTCAGGGACTAAAGGTCCTTTTCGGGGGGCACCGAAAGGGCGCGTGCCAAAACCACCTTTAGTCCCGGTTTGTGGCTACAACCGGGACTAAAGGGTCTTTCGGAATTAAATTTTGGGCGCGAAGGCCACAATTTAATTTGTTTTTTGAAAAAATTAATAAACTTATAAATTCAATATCTTTTGATCTGTTTATCAGAAAAATGCAATTAATATATCAAATTGTTCATAAAAATGTAATCTATCTATTTATAACAAATTCACTTTTGTTTGAGATTTGAGGTGAATTCATTTAATTACAAAATTTGGAATTTGAACTCCATTAAGTCATTAAACTTATAAATTCAATATCTTTTGATCTGTTTATCAGAAAAATGCAATTAAAATATCAAATTGTTGATAAAAATGTAATCTATCTATTTATAACAAATTCATTTTTAGTATGCCAAATCAGGAAGAAGCACACGGATCGTGTGTTTCCTTCGAACGCTTGTGAGCCGTTGGATCAGCGGTGTGTTTCTTTCGAGCGCTTGTGAGCCGTTGGATCTCAACCAGAAGATAAGGCACACATATCAACGCTCCTTTAGTCCCGGATCCAGCTACCAACCAGGACTAAAGGTGAAGAATTGCCCTGATCTTTTAGCTATAAATACCCACCATGAAGAGGAGATGAAGAACAAGAGAGCACGGCAACAACAGAAAGAGAAGACAGAGGACTCCTCTATGCACGAGCTTCTCGAAGATGTCGTTGGGTAGTGACCTATGACATCTTTGAGGGGCTCGGCATAGAAGCGTTCTCTCAGTGCTAAGAGGGTTCATACTGTAGTCAAGCTAGCCGGAAAGCGAAGACAGAGGACTCCTCTATGCACGAGCTTCTCGAAGATTTAGTTGGGCAGTGACCTATGACATCTTCGAGGGGCTCGCCATAGAAGCGTTCTCTCAGTGCTAAGAGGGTTCATACTGTAGTCAAGCTAGCCGGAAAGCGAAGACAGAGGACTCCTCTATGCACGAGCTTCTCGAAGATGTCATTGGGCAGTGACCTATGACATCTTCGAGGGGCTCGGCATAGAAGCGTTCTCTCAGTGCTAAGAGGGTTCATACTGTAGTCAAGCTAGGCGGAAAGCGAAGACAGAGGATTCCTCTATGCACGAGCTTCTCGAAGATGTCGTTGGGAAGTGACCTATGACATCTTCGAGGGGCTCAGCATAGAAGCGTTCACTTAGTGCTAAAAGGGTTCATACTGTAGTCAAGCTAGTCCGGAAGGCAAAGACAGAGGACATCTCTATGTCAACAAAATAAGATACACATGTGTGCCAAGTTTGAGAACACTCATACATAAATATTTAATATATTATTACACATAACCAACATCCCCATCTACCATATGTCCCTTGCTTATGATCGCGCCGGTCGTAACCATGGAGCATCTTTATCATTTAACACGATGCTTGGGTCAATGTTCACCGTGAAGGGCGGAATTTCATCAAACTTATTATAATCTTCTGACATGTTTGTCTTGTCCTCCACTCCTACGATGTTTTTTTCCCCGAAAGAACTATGTGACGCTTTGGCTCATCGGATGATTTATTCATTTGCTTATTTTTTCTTTTTTCTCGGTTTGGTAGACATGTCTTTCACATAGAAAACCTGAGCCACATCATTGGCTAGGACGAATGGTTCGTCTCTGTAACCAAGATTGTTGAGATCCACTGTTGTCATTCCGTACGGCTTGTCTACCTGAACCCCGACTCCATTCAGCTTGACCCATTTGCACCGAAACAAAGGGACCTTAAAAGAAGGTCCATAGTCAAGTTCCCATATCTCCTCTATGTAACCATAATATGTGTCATTTTGCCCATTGTTGTTTGTTGCATCAAAGCGGACACCACTGTTTTGGTTGGTGCTCTTTTTATCTTGGGCGATCGTGTAAAATGTATTCTCATTTATCTCGTACCCTTGGAAAGTCAATACAGTCGAAGATGGTGACCTGGACAACAAGTACAGCTGATCTCCAACAATGTTGTTATTCATGAGATGTGTTCGCAACCAACCGCCGAAAGTCTCAATGTGTTCATGTGTAATCCAGGTGTCAGACTGTCCCGGGTGTTGGGACCGTACTATATTCATGTGTTCCTCGATATACGGAGCCACCAAGGTAGAACTCAGTAGAACTGTGTAGTGTGTTTGAGTTAAAAAATGCCCGTCCCTACATATTTTTGCTTTATTTCCTAGCATGCCTTTTCCACTCAGTCTCCCCTCATGCCGTGATTGTGAAACACCAATCGGCTTAAGGTCATGAATAAAGTCAACACAGAACTCAATGACCTCCTCTGTTCCATAGCCCTTGGAGATGCTTCCTTCTGGCCTAGCACGGTTATGGACATATTTCTTTAAAACTCCCATGAACCTCTCAAAGGGGAACATATTGTGTAGAAATACAGGACCGAGAATGTCAATCTCTTCGACTAGGTGAACCAGGAGATGCGTCATAATATTGAAGAACGATGGTGGGAACACCAACTCAAAACTAACAAGACACTGGACCACATCATTCTGTAACCTTGGCAGAATATCTGGATTGATTACCTTCTGAGATATTGCATTGAGGAATGCACATAGCTTCACAATGGGTACTCGAACATTTTTCGGTAGAAGCCCCCTCAATGCAATCGGAAGCAACTGCGTCATAATCACGTGGCAGTCATGAGACTTTAGGTTTTGGAATTTTTTCTCTGCCATATTTATTATTCCCTTTATATTCGACGAGAAGCCAGACGGGACCTTGATACTGCTCAGGCATTTAAAAAAGATTTCCTTCTCTACTTTGGTAAGAGCGTAGTTGGTCCGGGTCTTGTCCTGTGGATGCATGTTGTTTGGGTCTTTCATACGTTGCTGGTCCTCTCGTGCTTCCGGTGTATCTTTTGTCTTCCCATACACGCCCAGGAAGCCTAGCAGGTTCACGCAAAGATTCTTCATCACGTGCATCACGTCGATTGAAGAGCGGACCTCTAGGACTTTCCAATAGGGTAGCTCCCAAAATATAGATTTCTTCTTCCACATGGGCGCGTATCCGGTACCGTCATTCGGAACAGATTGACCGCCAGGACCCTTTCCAAAGATCACTTCTAGATCCTTGACCATACCAAATATATCATCACCAATATGGTGGTCAGGCTTCCTCCGATGATCGAGCATACCTTTGAAATGTTTGACTTTCTTTCTTACGGGATGCTTGGTCGGAAGAAATCGACGATGCCCCAGGTACACAATCTTCTTACATTTCTGCAAATATGTACTATCAGTCTCCTCTAAATAGTGCGTGCGTGCATGCATTGTATCCCTTGTTTCTCTGTCCTGAAAGGTTACTAAGAGGTGGCCAATCATTGATGGTTACGAACAACAACGCTCGTAGGTCAAATTTCACATGTTTGTACTCATCCCACACATACACCTTCTTCGCGCCACAATTATAAAAGTTCTTCAACTAAAGGCCTCAGGTACACATCAATGTCGTTGCCGGGTTGCTTCGGGCCTTGGATGAGCACTGGCATCATAATGAACTTCCGCTTCATGCACAACCAAGGCGGAAGGTTATAGATACATAGAGTCACAGACCACCTGCTATGACTGCAGCTCTGCTCTCCAAAAGGATTCATGCCATCTGTACTTAGACCAAACCTTAAGTTCCTTGCGTCATCTGCAAAGTTCGGGAACTCTCTCTCAATTTTTCTCCACTGCGACCCATCAGCGGGGTGTCTCAACATCGCGTCTTTCTTACGGTCTTATTTGTGCCATCGCAACAACCTGGCATGCTCTTTGTTTCTGAACAAACGTTTCAACCGTGGTATTATAGGAGCATACCACATCACCTTGGCAGGAACCCTTTTCCTGGGGCGCTCGCCCTCAACATCACCAGGGTCATCTCGTCTGATCTTATACCGCAATGCGGTGCATACCGGGCATGCATCCAAATTCTCGTACTCCTCACCGCGGTAGAGGATGCAGTCATTAGGGCATGCATGTATCTTCTGCACGTCTAATCCTAGAGGGCAGACAACCTTCTTTGCTTCGTACATACTGGCGGGCAATTCGTTACCCGTTGGAAGGTCCTTCTTCATTATTTTCAGCAACTTTGCAAATCCCTTGTTAGTCACACCGTTCTCTGCCTTCCATTGCAGCAATTTCAGTGTGCTATCCAGCTTTTCAGGCCATCTTCGCAATTTGGGTACAACGTTTTGTTGTGATCCTCTAACATGCGCGTGAATTTCGACCTCTCATTTTCAGTTCCACGGTCTCTCTGTGCATCAGCAATGGCACGACCAAGATCATCAGCCGGCTCATCTGATGCCTCTTGATCTTCAGCTTCCCCCGTTGCAGTATCATCATATTCAGGGTACATAGGATAGTTGTCACCATCCTCTTCTTCTTCATTTTCTTCCATCATAACCCCTGTTTCTCCGTGCTTGGCCCAACAATTATAGCTGGGCATGAAACCGTACCGAAGCAGGTGAGTGTGAAGGATTTTCGAGGAAGAGTAATCCTTCTTATTCTGACAGACAACACATAAAACCATTCTGATCGTTTGCCTCGGCCACACCGATAAAACTACGCAGGCCCGTAATGAACTCACCAGTCCGTCGGTCACCATACATCCATTGCCGGTTCATCGAGCACCTCATATATTTCGAGATATATATTGCCGACTCATCTGCATTATTTAAGTATATCAAAAATCATTACACACAACATCATGAGTAGAGAAGTGACCAAATTAATTAATACAAGTTCATCACATTAAAACCAAAGTAGAGTAGTGACCAAATGGAATACATAGTTCTCATAATTAAAACATACATCGAAACTAACATACAAACTATCTAATGCATTTAAATGCAACAACAAATGCGATCAAAATCGCAACTAAGGTAACCATTGATCCAACAGCATAATGATACCAAGCCTCTTTATTAATGGCATAATTTCTAATCTTTCTAATCTTCAAACGCATTGCATCCATCTTGATCTTGTGATCATCGACGACATCGGCAAGATACAACTCCAATTTCATCTTCTCTTCTTCAATTTTTTTCAATTTTTCTTTCAAATAATCGTTTTCTTTTTCAACTAAATTTAACTTCTCGACAAGAGGGTCGGTTGGAATTTCCGGTTCATATATGTCCTAGATAAAAATATCTATGGCAAGTGTTGGTCGGCATAATTATTATAAACATGAAATTAAAAAATAGTTATAAAGATAATATACCACATCCGAATCATAGACCAGACGAGGGCCGACGGGGACGGATATCAAAACCATGGCACTATACATATAACAAACAATCATACAAGTAAGAAAATTATACAAGTAACTATGTAATCATATAAATTTAATTTGAGCTCAAATTGCATATAAAACAAATAAACTCCCTAACTTAGACATTTCATCAAACACCTAGCTTGCAGTAGAAAAATGAAAAGAGCTAAACTAATAATGAAATGAGCTAAATTAGGAACGCCGGAAGAAAGAATGAAGTTGCTAACCCATGGATAGATGGGTGCTACGAATCTTGACAAATGGTGGAGAAAAATGGGATGAACTTGAGCTTGAGAGAGAGAGTAAACCGAAAGAAATGGAGAAGAGTGAGAATGGTTCAGGGTGAAAGAAGAAGATAAATGTGGTGGAAACCTTTAATCCCGGTTCGTATTACAAACCGAGACTAAAGGTCCATCTTTAGTCCCGGTTTGTAATACAAACCGGGACTAAAGGTTTCTCACCTCGGCGGTTGCCGTCTGCAGACCTTTAGTCCCGGTTCGTGGCTGGAACCGGGACTAATGCCTTCTGGTCCCCGTGCGACGTCCTGGCCGCTTGAACCGGGACTAATGCTCTCATTAGTTCTGGTTCGTGACGCAACCGGGACTAATGTTCTTTTTCGGCGTGGACAAAAGCCCCGTTTTCCACTAGTGCATGAGAGCGGTGGCTTGTATAGAAGGAAGTACACTTCAGTGAGCCTGGCGCATTGTCATAACATGATGGCATTTATCCTTGGCAATTTGGCATTGGTGGAATTTCTAACTCAAAGGCACGGTAGTTGAAGGTTAGGTTGATTGACCTACACTCGTACCATTGAGTCAATGAGCACCTCACATAGTACGCCAACTTCCACCATACTAAGAAGCAACTCTATAAACATGGGTGCATCGGTGCGTTGTATAGGCTAAGGCCTATAACCATGTGGCCATGTGGGATTTGCTAGTTAAAGCAATAGAAAAGCTTATCTTTAGGCCTGGGAGACTTCAGGATCCATCTCTAGCCTGAAATCAAACTTGACAGTCCAATTAATATAAACGATCGAGGTGTTTGTGTTTTCATGTGTGTGGTCTACCTAGCAATGACGAGTAGAATGTTGGTATAGCTCAGAATCAGTTCCTAGAGGTGCGTCCCTCCTTAGGTTGGTTGTATCCTTCACTAGCAAGAGTGTGGGTCAAGGGTGGGACACACGTATCAACTGGCTGGGATGGGATGAAGAGATGACAGGGGGACACCATGACGGGAACACGTGCGAAGTTCTTTTTAAGGTTTCTCGAACACATGCAAGCTTTTGCAAGCATGATAATAACTTGCCAGCTTTAGCTAATCTCGGACTTGGCAAATCATACGGTATTCTCCTCTTTGAATGGAGTTTTTACATAGTGGGAAGTAATTTTTCTCAAGCTCATTTGTTACATGTCTATCTATTCATGGCAAGAATATGAATGAACTGAACCAACACTATAGTAATAATAAGAGAACTCTCAAAGTTACAACAGTAATTTGATCTCAATGCATTCAAAAAACATTCATAAAATTGAGGGGGGGAGGGAACAATTGCACTAAAAAATTCAATTGCAACAAAGAAAAAAAAATAAACGGAAGTTTTCATACAAAGTCACGTGTAAAAAATAAAGTGGTCGGCGGATTTGGAAGCTATAGAAACTATGCCACATAACATGCATGAATCTTCCTTAAAAAGAAACATGCATAACTCTAGTATGACTCATTTATATCTTAAACAGTTGTAACAAGGATGCATAACTCCGACTAGCTACATTGTTTGGTTTCTTTCAAAATCAACATACAAGCTATGTCTCAAGGACTTGTTTCGTTGTTGTCGTCTTTTGGCATGAAAACATTCAATGAGATATTTTGTAAATCATGCGCACAAATTGGCATCCAAGATCTTAGTAAAAGAATGTGGTTAGTCAGTTTTCATTAGGGTTCACTTAAACATGAACCATGCACATCACCGTTGAAATGAATCACCCACTTAGGTGCATGCAATTTAATACTGTGCCATAGCCCAAACATATCGAGTTCCCGACCTAACGAATGCACTATTAATAAAAAAAATTGCAGCATACTTCGATCCAATGTTTAAAACCTACGGAAAATGTTGGGGGTGAGGGGTGGGAGGTGCGTTACTACACTGAAAAGTTTAGGACTCCGGCCTATTAAGGGTGCACACAACAAATATATACAACTTAGTAAAACATATTCTGCCTATAACAAAAATAAAAACTCCAACGCATATAGGAAATCAACTTGTTGTGATGTAAGGAGTAGATTGCATGTTTAGTAAATGGTTCACTAGCAACCGTCTTTAAATGGCAGGACCTACCATCACCAACTTGTGACCCTGCCGCCTAATAATAGACCAACTATACGGTACATATTACTAAAAAAGAGCCGTGGTTCCAACCAATAATAAATTCTCAATCCGAGTAAACCCTCTAAACCAATTGTCAAATGTATTAATAATGTTTAAGGAGGGTGTAAGTTAGAAACCACTTGAACTATATACATACATATCTAGTAGTATAATAATTATTATTATTATTATTATGATTATGATTATTATTATTATTGTAAAGTAAGCTCTTTACTGGTTCATCTTGCATAATCACCACCAACTCTCGGAGCTCTTAATCCTTGTTTATTTCTAGTCTTTTTCAAGTGTATCTGAGGGGATTATTCTGGATCACAAAAAATCCCCAATATTCCGTTTACTAAGCCGATTTTGGACTAAATAATCTAAACATATCCCTCACAAACCAGGCCATGTCTCACTAAAAACTCTACACCATACTATTGTAATCAGATTGAAAATTATTTTGGGAGATTGTGAAACGAAGGATCTCACCAAATCCCCTCCTATTGCCAATTCTCTTGGGATGAAATTACAGCCTACTTCAGCAGAACTTAAGGTGCAAACCTCCGAGGTTATTTGGTATTGAATCACATCAAAAGGCAACGACCAATGAAATACCAACCTCCAAAATGAAATACCCCCTCCAAAATGGTGGAATAACCATAAACCTCTTGTGTGTTTTTTTTTCAAAATCGGAAGAAGATGTAGTAGCAAATTCACGGTACCAAGGAGACGCCAGTGGACAATAAAACCGAACAATCCTTTCAAATAACACAACCATATAAGATATGACACGGCTGATTCAACAGGTCACGCATATTCATCTCTTCCATGAACGGATTGCATGAGCACTATTGCTCAATTAAGCGATGAAAAAAAAAAGAGTTATGTACACAAGATAGAACAACACCCACGAATTTCACAGGCAGCACGCACGGTGTAGATTTCTGCGTGCTCCTACGTACATCTGTCTGCTAGCTAAGCTCGATCGATCACCAGCCTGTCATCTGTCAAGCCGGGGCGAAGCGGTCCATGAGCAGGCACACGGTGGCCTCTGAGTTGGAGAGGACGGCGCTGTTCCTCCTACTCCTCTCCTGAATCTGCACGCCGCCCTTCTTCACGCTCTCGACTTCGAGCATCGCGTCGCCCTGGTGGCGCCGGCCGACGAGGACTTCGGCGGCGCCGGCCACCGGTGCCGCCTCCTCCCGGCCAAACTTGGCGAACCACACACCGACAGCCCCAGCCATTGCAGTGTACAGACGCTTCTTGGCTGCTCTCACTCTCTCTTGAGCCTACTACTCGGAAGCTTGAGCTAGCCTTAGCTTGTCTCTCTTTCACTGGTAGTAGCTTGATTGGTTGTTCCATTAACTGGGGGTGCCGGGCTCTACTTATACTCGCAGGTCTGAAGCCGAGCTGCCATGCCAGTGGGAAAGGGTAGGAAACTACGTGGGGGATGCGTGAGCCGATGAATAGTCTCGTCAGGCGGGCGGTTTGGCCGGTGTTTTGGTTGGGCGCCGGCCGAGTGGCGGGCGAGCGGCCACAGCTTTGTCCGTTGCCCGGGCCATGCCGTGCCATGCTTTCACATGTGACGCACGGCGCGGCGCGACGCGCGCCTGGAGGCCAAGCTAACGTGAGGTCACCGTCGTCCGGGAAGGTCCGGAGGATATCCCTCGTGCCGTATGCCCACCGCCGCGTGGAGAAGGGGATATTTCCTGACGATTCCGGGCGCGGATCCGGATTCTGGAGAGATGCCGCTAGCTGCTTGCCAGGATGCTGCGCGCGCGCGCGGTGACTACCCGGGGGCGGGTGCATGCAAGATGCAACGGCCGGCTGGAGACCATCGCGCGCCGTCACACTCAGCTGGGTAGCTCCTGCAGCCCAGGTTCGCTGCATGCACCTGCGGAATATAGTAGTAGAAGAATTTGATTCGGGGAATCGAAGTATCGAAAACCGGTTATGCCCAATCGCGGGGACGTTGGAACGTTTTGTGAGGTGCAGGAGCTGGAATGAATTCGATGCGCCAGCTCGGAACTAGTCTACTTGCAGGTGAATTTCACTTTGAGGAGGTGAAGTTCAGAGGAAATTTTGCACTAGTTAACACACGATGGACAGATTGATCTTCTGAATGTCATGTCCGAGTTTCTGATTTCAGTTGAAGAAAATATCTCTGTTCAGAGAGAGATATGTCACATGAATCTGACATCGAAAAATCTCACTTTAGCCGAGTGGTGGTACTGAATTACAGCTCCCCTCCCACTTGGCTGCACTGCACCGTCTCGATCGTGCCCATGAAACACGGACTTTTCCTTAGGGTCCATGAAAACGAACTCGATTGGAGATACCTGCACTGGATTCTTATGTAACAGAGACTTCCACAAGTCGCTGAATCTAATACTAGTATTTCAGTAGGTCACAACAAACACAACACTGTAATAATACTCGCACACATTCCTTCAAAAAAAATACTCGCACACGTCTATATTCAGGCACGTTCAGCACAATCTATTGCCCGAAACAATCGACCAGGATGGACAATAATGCGTCCACTTGGACGTACACCGGCGAAGGGGAGCTAGCAGCATCAGAAACCTGTTTCTTGGCCGGCCAGTCCACCACATGGTCGCACGGCGCCTGAGCGGTACTGCAGCGGCCATCAGGTCGAGCTGCGTGTCCGCCTTCTTGTGCGCCTGCGCGGCCGAGCGAAGAAGCAACCGGCCTGCTGAACGGTTCCTCGGCTCTCCTCGTGGCCCGGATCCTCTCCAGCTCCACCGTCCAAATGTCTATCAGGCTTGACATCGATCGATCGCCGATAGTATATGCGGCTTGCAAGAAGAGAACAACTGAGCCGAGCTGCAACGGCGACAGGGCGAATTGGAAGATCGAACAGAGAGATCTGGAGTGTGTGTAGCAAGAGCGCGATGCACTTCGTTGAGGTGCCTCCTTGTAGAGATCGAGATGCTTGGCACGACTGACTAATTGAAGAACTTTATATTGAGAGCCTGAGAGGCGCCTGATCCCAGAATAATTCCTGCAGTTTGTTGTAATCAGGGGATACCTGATGCTTTTTAGCACACGGGATTGAAGGAGCACCCGTCCGAATGTTCTTGTCACTTCGTAAGTCCGGCCCACGGGACGCAGCCTGACAGGAGATTGTCTGTTTAGATCGCCGGAGAATCTACTGGCGAGACGTGCTTCTTCCTGATAGGCGCGGCGGCGGCAGGCGGTCCAGGATCCCGTGGGTGGAGTCCCGGCGATACCGTGGGCGTGGGCTCTTACTGTGACAACTACGGCGCCTATATCAGGGGACCGTTCTGCTGTTGCCATCGCTCCTGCTGCTGAAATTGACTCTCGCTGCATCCTTTTGCGTCTCTGCTGACAAACGCCGATTCTTTCTGAAAGGCGGTAAATTTGCGCGACTGTAAAAATAACGCAGTTGTTTGTACGCCTTTTTGTGGTGTTATTTTGCTCCAAGTTGAACTCGAGCCAGCCAAGCATATAACCTATCGGTGTGGTAGGCTGGTAGCTCGTCTCTCAAAGTGACATTTCGTAAAAAACAAGTCAAAAGATTTGGCATTGCATTGATCAAGAAGATGAGAATTAACCGGTTAAAAAGGAAAACTCGCCAAAAATTTATACAACACGGCACCACATGCCTGCCCCAAGACCGCGCACAAGAGCCCACAACTCTTACGTCCAAGCGACCGCCGCTCCGATATCCGAATCTGTGCAACACACACTCATTTCTCCCAAGACCGAGTCTCAGCGGAGCCCGCGCTCTGTCACCCAAGCGATCAAAGCGACACCTAGCAATCCAACGATAATTTTCTGGATCCATAGCTCTGACTTCCATGCCGGTCCCAAGGACACACACATGCCTAGCCGGGAGAGGAAGTTGCAAAGCAACACAACCCCGTTCAAATACACCAAGGACCAGACCTCCAAGGCGACACCCTCCAAGGAAACCCCGTCGACGCCCACTCCAGCTAAGGCCAAAACTTAGGTTTTCACCCGAAGAGGCAGAGACACAACTTACGATCGAGGAAGGTGAAGAGGCTCCCCAATGATGCCTCCTCAATGGAGGGGAGCGACATACGAGAACGACACCATCACCAACATCAACCGGGCTATTGTAGCAAGGATCAACATCTCATGAAGCATCATAACTTAAGAGAAATAGGACACAAAGAAACTCACGACACGACTCCTTTGTTTGGCTTCAATTTTCTGACCGTGCATGATGAAAAATCGTCGTACATGTGGCCTTGACATCATCAACAACCTTGATCCTTGTAGTGGTCACACAACTCACAATGGTTACTCCTTTTCAGCAGCTCAACTGGCATGTTGCCTTAGGGCATATCGAACACTTACTCACCATGTCTCTAGTGAACACGATTCTCTTACCACAACAATTGAACTCGCGTAGCTGTGGGCTTGTGTTCATCACAACAAAGTGGACAAAATCGTTTGGTACAACGAATGGTGAATGATACGTCTCCGACGTATCTATAATTTTTGATGTTCCATGCTTGATTATATATCAGTGTCACATATTTTTATAATGTTTTTATATCATTTTGGCATGATTTATGTAACTAACATAGTAACAAGATGCCCAGTGTTAGTTCCTGTTTTCTGATGTCCTTTTGTTTCAGAAAAATTGTTCTGTGAATTTTCACGGAATGCGCTGAAAATTTACGGGAATTATTTCCAAGCAGAAACAAGCGGAGCTAGGAGGGCACCCGAAGGGGAGGCAACTAGCCTCCAGATGCCCCCCAGGCGCGGCCCACCCCTAGGCCGCGCCTGGGTCCCACCTGGTGCCATCCGGCACCGTCTCGAGTTGCCCATTCGCCTATAAAACCATCTTCGGCCCGAACACCCTAAATACCCGATCATATTTTCCAGAAGACGTCCGAGGCCGCCGCCATCGCTAACCCTAGTTCGGGAGGGTTCTGCAGCTCTTCCCGACGCCCTGCCGAAGAGGGGAATCGACACCGAAGGCTTCTACATCACCATGCCTGCCTCCGGAGTGATGCGTGAGTAGTCCACCACGGGACTACGGGTCCATAGCAGTAGCTAGATGGTTGTCTCTCCTTCTTGTACTCCATTGCTTAGATCTTGTGAGCTGCCTATCATGATCAAGATCATATTATCTGTAACTGCTACATGATTGTGTTTGCATGGATCCGATGAATTGTGGAAACCATTACTTTTGTTCAGTTATGTGTTGTGTTTTATCTATGATCTTGCATGCTCTCCGATGCTAGTGGATGCTTTGTCCAAGTAATTATTAGTGTTGTATGAGGGAGTATTTATGCTAGATAGTGGGTTCATGCCTCTCTTTGTCTGAGTTCGGTGACAGAAACGGTTAAGGCTAGAGATGTGTTGTTGCCACTAGGGAGAAAACAACGGTGTGATTTCTTCATGTTATCTACATTGCTTACATTATGCACTTGCTTATTGCAATGATCTGTTACTTGCAACTTAATACTTCTGGGTGACATGCTGGATAGTGATTCCAGGGTGGATTATTAGTCATAGATGCGGTTGGATGACGGTCTATGTATTTTGACGTAATGCCCATATTAGATGAAACGATGAACTATATTTTTTTTATGATAGTATTGTTGTGCACCCACAATTCTGTCAATTGCCATGCTGTAATTTATTTACCCATCATGTATATCTTCTGGAGAGACACTACTAGTGAACTGTGGACCCCGGTCCTATTTTCCTACATTGTTTGCAACCGTTTTAAAAGCTTTTCTTCATCAACTGCTCGCTGGTCATATTTCACTCTTTTCATGTTTTACATCTGCACATTTAATTCTTTGTGTTCGGCAAGCCGGAGAGATTGACAACCTCTCTGTTTCGTTGGGGGCAAAGTAGTTTTTTTGTGATTGTGTGCAGGTCCACGTCAACACGCCAAGAAGACTTCTCGAACTACTAAGTCTCCCACCAACAACTCTTTTTCTGGCACCGTTAACACCTAGCAAGGCCTACTCCAAGTCCTACTGGTTCGATAACCTTGGTTTTGTAATCAAGGGAAACTGCTGCTTTGCTGCATCATACCTTCCTCTTGGGGTTCCCCAGCGAACGTGTGATCCACGTCATCGTTGAAGCATTTTAGCAATGCCTTGAATGCACTCTTCGTTTCGATTATTGCTTTCTTAACCACAATAAGATTACCAGCCACCCCACACAATCGCTTTGCTGTGAGGCGATCCTTCAACAAACACGGAACATCCATGATAACCCTTTGCCCAACATAAAAAGACACAAAAGAAACATGTATGAATCCACAACCATGTTCCGTGAGCGAAAAAAAACCCCAATATATATCATCAAACACTCCTAACAGCTATCATAACAAAGTACAAAATAGAAGACAACAAAAAATACTCCTTCCAGCTACATTGCTACAACAAACAAAGAGACAATATATAACATAAATAATTCCAATACCCTAAGTGTATACAACATGATACCAGCTTATATGTGAATGAAACACACCTAAATCACCCCCTTTCCTATCCTCTGCGTGATTATGTCGTGCGGCCCGAACACAGAAAAAATCCACTGTCAACTACAGCGAGCATGATCACCCAAATCCCACATGAATTGCAAAGATTATACTTCAGCTACAAAGCAAAAAAAAAAATACATACAAAAAATAAACACTAGACCCTAATATCTAGCTAGTTCAAATACTATAGCACATTGTTGGGGAACTACATTGGAACGACACTGGAAAAATTCCAACTAACATAAAGGTTCCATCGTATGGAACATATGCATGCAACGGGTGCGGGGGGAGGGGAGAAACTCATTGTAGTTGGCGCGTAGACAGACCACCCGCTCCTCCTTCGTAGTTATCCTCGATGGTCTTCTCCGTCATAGCAGTCGACGATGGTGATGTCTTCCTGCAACAGTGTAGGAACTAGGATTTCAACAGAGACGCACGAGATAGGAAAGGGGAGCCGAACAGGGAGGATGGGGTACTCACACAAAGCAGGTGGGGAGACGGGAATGCCCCTCTCAGTCGCAGCAGTCACTGGCGCACGTGGGGCGTAGCCTCCCTCTTGTTTCCTCCCTAGGCGCGCCGCGGTTCAAGTGAAATGGCGAATCACAACGGATGAAATCGAGCAGTGGTTCAAGTGAAGGCAACCGACGACGCAAAGAGCGGGCGACAGAACGGACAAATTGTTCGGGTGGATACACACTTTTTTTCTATGAAATAACATTTCGATGCAAATTTGGTCGTATACAGTAGACATGTGTATATAATAGTATGGTTTTTAAAGAATTTTTGGAGACCTAAAAATGAACATTTCGATTTTGTTTTAAAGATCACTAGAGCTGTAAGTGATTTTCGGATTTTTTTTCCCTTCTCGTTTTGTGTGTAGGCTGGACCATGCAAGCTCGTACGGGCTGACTACAAAATTTGGACTCTCACGCGGTCACGCCGGTCTGGGCCTGCTTTACAAGTACTGTACTTCTTAAGCTCGGCCTGATCTACTTGAATGGGCCAACCTGAAGCCTTGTCAGTCCTGTTCATATCGGTACCATCTGCGAAAGATGCCACAGAGTACAAAAATCTGGCTAAAACGGCGCCGAACGCGTTGGCGAATCTCACGATTCACGCCGCCGTTCCTGGGTCACCCCCGTAAGTGCGGCACCCAAACTTCCGTGACGGCGCCCCGGCCGGCACGCGGGAGAGATCGCAGGCCGGTCGCGTCCCACGGCCACCTAGTCCATACCTCCGTCGTCGTTCTCGACGACGGCCGGCGACCTCTCGGTCTCTCGGTCCCCTCTCCAGTTCGTCAGGGTTCTCCTGCTCTTACACCATTTTTGTTTCCAAACTTTCGACGAACTAAACCTTAACGCGATCGATATGCCGCAGAACAGACGATGAAAGCACCCACAAACAAGCGGCCGGCTGGGCAACCCATCCGATTTCAGGTTTCACCGTTTCAAGCCATACATCAAGCACACTGAACATTACTGGCATTCAGTCGTCTCGTCACAGACATTGATCAATGGTTAGCTGAGTGAAACCCCCCCAAAAGGAAGAAGAAAGTAAAATCCCTTCTTTTCACAGGTATTTCAGGCTCAGTTCTTCCGGGTGCTCCATGCCCCAGTCGTGCCTCCCAAGCGAGATCTCCAGGTTCGGCGCGAACGTGTCGTCCCCGAGCAGCTCGAAACTCGCGAAGGACGGAGATGAGCTTGCAGGGCTGGAGCAGTAGTTCGTGGAGATCGCCTCGACGCTCCCATGTACCCCATTCCATTGGCAGGTGACATGCTGCTGCCTCTTCTTTAGATGCCTATTATGCATCACAAGAATAATGGACACGAACATGAGTTACAGTTATATATAGACCATAGTATATGTGTTGATTTGACAGTTTCATGACCTACACAAATATAGCAAGCACTCCAGAGTCCAAAAGAGGTTCAGAAGATGTGATATGTCACATATATATGGCCTGGTGGAATTAATAGGACTAGTACCGCACACTTTTCATTTATGCTTGTGATCTCATACATAGATGTGTACCTGAGGATCTTGAAGCACTGCTGAGTAATTAAGCTTCTGACACCGGTGCAACGAGTCAACAATCGAGACCCCCTTTTCAGGTACTAGTACTGCTGCATGGTCAGCCCTCCTGTACACAAGAAATTAAGGGAGCCCGTATCATTCAATGAAGGTGCTAGTCTTAAACATAAATGAAATCGATCGTTCAATCCACAATCACAAATGTATGATACTCCATATATACTGTCTGAAGTGAGTAGTAGTATTCCGACAGCAGCTAGCGGTGTATAAATAAAACAAGGTTGCATCGATCCATACTGTCTGAAGTGAGAAAAGAAAATTAGGAGTACGACTTCATACTGTCGGTGTATAAATAAATAATTTAGGAGTACTACTGAGTAGATAACCCATCCCGGCAAGTCTTATCATCGATCGCAGACACGCACGAACACTCCTCCATATACTACCGTTTCGTCTGTTGCTTTGCTCGACAACTCGGACTGTTTAATCTGTGGCCACGCACAGTGGCCATCTTGGGGCGTTGCCCTGTATACGGGAACACATCCTTTGCCTTCATCTGTCCCTACACCACGTACATACTAGCTAGCCATATGCATGTAGGCACGGACAACCTTGGAAATGCATGCATGCTGAGTTGCTGACTTTAACCGATCCATGCACCAGATGCAGGCATGAGCAAGCTAACCAAAAACACAGAGCCCCAGCACTCTTGTTCATATATGCAGCTAGGACCTCCTCGATACATATATGCCATATATATGCAAGCATGTACTGATGGAGACACACACACACATCCAACTGTTAATCATGATGCCATCGATGACCAGAAGCTGCAGTGGATCGATCGATCAGGGGCAGAGCATTACGAGTGGTGCAGGGAAGTGATGAGGAGGAGATGCAAGTGGGCGAAGACAAGGGGAAGAGTAGTGCTACGTGCATGGGCTACGAGACGACAAGGGGAAGACGCCGATCGGCAGGAGACACAGCCGCTACAGCGAAAACACTAGTTGTCGCTGCTCCATGGAGAAAATAAAATAAACTGCTGTCGCTCAGCGCATCGATCGCGCGAGGATACTGCTGCTCTGGATTTTATCGGCTGGAATTCATGGGAGAGTGTGGAAGATCGAACTGAATATCAGTACAGGGAGTGATGGGGGAGTTCAACTTGGGCTGCTGTTTTCTTCCAGAAATTAGGTCAGTGCTCCTGTACTCTTGACTCTTGAAAAATACCGAGTGTTTGTTGCCTGAATCAGTTAGCTGGTAATTGCAGAATTAGGTTGCAATTATCTTCCGACGGAACTATGTGTCAACCATTCAGCTTGCATAATATAAAGTTTATTGGCTATAGATATATCCAGTGGCGGTGTTAGACTACATAAATATATGATTCAAAAATTATATACAGAGTAATTTTTTTTTTTTTTTGCAAAAGCTGTAAGATGGCTTGATACCACAGCTTGTGTGTAGCTTCGCCCGAAGAACATGTAGCACGCGGTTAATTTTATATTACTTCCATCATTCCAAAATATAAGTTTATTAGGACATGACACTGTCTTCAAGATACTACTTTGACTATAATTTTTGTGTGCAAATGTTCTCACACAAAAATAATTAGGTGGACCCAAAACTCAAGAAAACCTACCTTGCTTGTACACAATCCATTCTCTATGTGCATCCTATATATGCCAAGATGTAGAGACCGGGTGCAAACTCTAGTGGTTTGTATCGCATTGATGCTAACGTTTAAATTTAATAAAACATCCTTCATAAAAAAATATTTATTTAGGACTGTCAGATTTATAATATGGGTGTCAAAGTTTTATTTACACATGGTCAACTTTAACATATGACTGGTAAAAGTACACACGGACTTACATTTTGGATCATTGGTATATTTTAGGCTTTGGTCGATCAATCAATATTTTTTCTGAATATTTAAGAAGGGCCACAACCGTAGCAAGATGACCATCTCCCATGTGTCTTTGATACACCCAATACAATATACGAAGCACCCACTATGTTTTTAATTACACTGCGTTATTGGTTTCGTCGAAGTCAAAAATTTATAAAGTTTAACCAAATGTATATGAAAAATAGCAATTCTATAATATCAAATGCATATAATATGAAAATATATTTTATGATGATTCTGTAATATCAAATGCATATAATATGAAAATATATTTTATGATGATTCTAATAATATTAATTTTATATTATAGGTGTTGTTATTTTCTTTCTGTATTAAACTTTGCAAATTTTAACTTTGATTAAACCCTGAACGCTGGGTAATTGTGAATGGTGGGAGTAGATTAAATGTCCCATAGCACACACCATTGTCCTTACGCCATAGTGAGACTATAGTAAGAAGACAAGCAAAAGTTGTGCAAGTTATTATATATACTATTAAAGTAAGATAAGTATATTTTTTAGGGAAAGTAGGATAAATAACTTATGTGATTTCAAACCGCTCTTTAAGGGACTATATGCATTTTTTCTGATGCTAGGGTGATGATGCTTTTGCAGCCTTTACAGTGCTAAAAAAAGGGGGATAAATTGTTAGGAAATACTAAGGTCATGAATTCTACTCATTTGTACCAGGTCAGTTGCTAATACCCTAGGTGTGAACATTCTGCCGCTTCTAGAAACTATTAACAAGTGGAAATAGTGTTTGTATCAGTAGTGCATGTTACCGTAATTTGTGCAGAAAATACTCAAACATGCAGGCACATTTCATGCACACGATGTCCTTTTCCTATTGTCAGTACTTACATAGGACTAGGTTGGTCATCGTGAAACAAATAAAAAAAAATCTTGTTAAACAAAAACCGAGACCGGAGAAGATATGCATCGCTGGAATTACTCTTTCGACGCATGGAACAGGAAATTAACCAACAAATATCTAAGATAATGCACACAAGGTTAAGATGCATCAATTAGAAAAGGCATGTAAACTAGGTATAAACACCAAAATCTAAATAGAAACCCAGAGGTACGTGCACACTTAATTAGCACTAGAAAAGGCATGTAAAGCCCACGGATGAAAGCAAAGGGGACAGACGATTAATAAGTGATGAGAGGTGGACGAACACAAACCTTGGGGGCATGGGTGGAGCAGGAGGCGACGGTACGAGCACCAGTGGAGCAGCTGCTCCTGCTCCTGCTGCCGCTGACGCACAGAGGAAATGGGCAGCCGAACTAGTCGTCGCGGCAGGCGGCGCAGATGCCGCGGCCGCAGCAGGCGCGCCGCAGACGACCGTCCCAACCATTTCGACGTCACGCGGCAGCATCGCCACCACTCCACCACCACCACCACATCCTCTTCCTGCTGCGTCCGCCACCATCTGCTGCAGCTGCGTCTCGCCTGCGAAATACGATCGACCGGTCATTCATTCCCAGCATGGAATTTAATAGGACGGCCGTGCCGTGCACTTTGTACTTTGTTAATGGGGGGCGACCAAATTCAGTGAGATTAAAGCTGCATATGTGTGTACCTGTGGCGTTGGTAGACGATCTGTCTGTGCCCTTCACTGTCCTATACATCTGCATATTGACCCCAGATCAGGAACCGATAAATTAACCAGGTTGTGAATTATTTGCGCTAACAATGTGAGTTTCTTAATTACTAGTGCATTTACATAAGCGAATTAATTGAGAAGTTGAAGATATGTAGCTATATGTAGATGCTGTTTGTTTGTCACGTAGTACTTGACCGGGGATATCGCCGCGGCCGGGGACAAAGTACATTTGTAGTTACCAATAGTAAGAGCACCAAACAAAAGTGGTGAAAAGAAAAACAAAAAGGAAGCTAGCCCCGTCATGCACAAGATTCGCCATGTTTTCTTGCCTTCTCTTGCATGGCGTGGTAGCTTCTCTCCTGTTCCTCCACTCTTATTTTAACCTTTCTTCTTTGTTATTACACACGTATGTACCTGGAGGTGGCTCTTGACGTGCGCCAGCGTCAGATCCTTGACGTTCATCAGCTCCAGCACCGACTTCGGCGTCGCTCCTGCAGCCGGGAACAGAAGCGGATCAACGGAAGCTCGTCGGAATTGAGCGGACATGGCTAGATGCCTCGGTTAACTAGCTTTGTATGCACACGCGCGTGAGGGGGCCGGACGGGCTTACTCTCGTGGCCGCCGAGGAGCTGGACGGCGTGCATGAACCGGGCGTGGAGCGCGGTGGTCCACCGCATCCGCGGGGCCCGGACGCTCCTCTTCGAGCCGCCGCCCGGCACCGACACCTTGCTGCCGGCCGCGCGCTTGAACGCGCATCCCTGCTGCGTCGGCTGCAGGTGGCTGTGGCGGGCGGCCTCCGTTGACGTCCCGAGCCCCAGGCTCAGGCCCGGGGGATCGGCGCCGGAGCTAGGGTTTGCAAGGAACCCTACTTCGCCGCTTCCTTCTGCCGAGTTTGGTTCCCTCTGCTGCGACCTCACCGCCGCAGACTGGTCTGAGGACGCTGCCGCCGAGGGGACGGCCGGCGGGCTTATCCGCAGGGAGAGATTCGGCAGGTTCCTTTGCAACATTGCAAGAGATACTATCAAACTACACGGAAGGACCAAGCTAGCTACAACTCAGTGATCGAATGGAAGAGCGCTAGATACAAGCCAGAAAGCTACTGGATCAAACGATATGTACTTGTGTGGGACTAGAAGAGAGCCATGGATCGAGGAGTTAATTTACAGCAGAGGTGAGGTGATCGAGGAAGAAGAGGAAAAGAGATGAGGAGAGAGACGGGCAAAGGCAGAGAGTGGAACAGTCACTGAGAAAGAGAGAGGGGTAGTGTGGGGGTGGTGGATTTGAGCAAAGTGGCAGCGGTGAAAAGGTGTTTGAGTGAGTGACAAGCGGAAAAGGAGAGGCTTGGAGACTGGGGCTAGCTAGCTAGCTGGAGGCAGGGGAGGAAAAAGATGTGGTGATTAGGTCATGAGTGGTTTATGATTTGGTCCCTTGGGAATGCTGCTTAAAGAGAGAGAGAGAGAGGGCGAACTTTTAGAGGGCAGGGCGTATAGGCTGATATGGTACTGGTACTTGAACGCCATAATGGAGGTACAGTTGCTGTTCCTGGTCTTCATACGGTCTTCATGTGCAAGCTGACAAGTAAACGTATATACTATGCTGGAATGTGGAATATGTGGTCGATCTAGACGTTCAAAACCTACCTATAGTTCTTCTGTACTCGTGTATATATGCGGTTTACTTTCACATGGATAAATTTCAGTTGTTCTTCAGTACCCGATGGCTCCCATGACCTCGTGTATAGGAGGTGAATGTTTGTCTACATGCATGCATAAGAGTGAAAAGATTTGTGTGCCGATTCAAAAATTTACCTACATGTAGTAAAAAAATGACAAGGAGCCGATGGAAGCTGACACGGAGAGATTGTAGTGGATTGCCCAAAAATGTATGTCCCCGAGTCTGACGGTGAGTGCGTAATTGGCTTGCTAATATTTTCTATGGTCCAAAATATAGATCTTTTAGGAAATAGACATAATCTTCAATATTTTACATTGACGAGGGAGTTCTTTGCAATAGCCTAATGGTAGGGTCATGGCCGCACATATCTGCTAACAAGGGTTGAAATCCTGCCATAATCGAATTTCTAGTGCATCCCACCCAAGTTTTTTTCTCAACAGTATTTTCTACCGAGCGTACTCATAGATCCTTGTTACCGATAAATATGGAAATCAATTGGTACCGTCCAAATTAATTTGAACAAATTTTGAGTGCAAAAGTTTACATGCTAAAAAGACAATCTTACCTCCCTGACTCCTGCACAAGGCAACACATATATGACATAATAGTCAATGTGTTTCCTTCGGTTCACCAAGGTTACTTGTTTGAACCAGTGTTGGATTAGGCAGCGCCTAGGCGACGCTTTAGCTCGCTTAGGCACTAGACGATGGCCAAACGCCTCGCCTAGGGCATAAGCGGTACTCTAGGCAGTGCAACCAATAAATTTTATTCTCCACCAAGAAATCATGCTATATTGCGTTGAATAACCAGATGGGCCATAATCCAACGCTAGTTGTTGGTAGCATACTCATTTATATGGTCTAAATTATCGTGTACAGATATATAATAACCCAAATAAACACCTATGATGCAAACTATATGCCTTCCTAGGTCGCGCCTACTGCGCTTAATCATCGCCTAGGCGCTAGGCGAATGTGAATCGCCTCGCCTACGCCTAGCGCTTTTTCCAACCTTGGTTTGAACACCTTCTCTGATGCAACATATGTTTACTTTTAATATGAAGGACCCACTTTTCGGAGAGTAAACATCAAAAAAATTGTAAGGACAAAATTTCGCAACCTCGCTCATGCTTAAGAGCACCTTCCTGCGATGCCACGTCCGGGCCTTTATTGTTCAAGTACACACACATGCACCTTATTTCTTATTTCAAAATGACCAAATTCATATTTATCCAAAAGAAATTGACCATTGGTAATCTATCTCAAGAAGAACTATAGTTCTGGCTATCGATAGGTACCACTCTCGGTCAAGAAAAATGCCTAAACTCACTAAGGTGGAATGTAACGAATTAGATTCCACGCAGTTCCTCCCATATTGGACTATTTTATTTACTTGACATGGAAATGATAATTATATGTTACAAAATTTCATTTCATGATATATAGCCCTACTATAATATTTTTTTTTTACTTTGTATCGTTGTGCTTCTTCTCTTATAGATGGTCAAATGAAAATATTAAATTACAAAAATGCTAAAAATACTTAAATTTTGGAATGGGGTATTATTTTTTTTCGTTCATGGATTATCATGTATTTTTCTTGACATAAATATTATTAGTGACTTAACAATTGATGGTGCATAGGCTAAAAAAAACTCTTTAATTATTATTTCATAAAAAATGAAATTATATTACGCATATGGGGAGGATTGATGCGTCAAGAATTTTTTCCTTGATTGCGCTCGCTTGATAAAGATTCCCAAATGACTCCCAATATGAGAAGCTTCACCTGTGTATATATTCACATGTAAGTTTGAAACCTATAATACCTCGGAGGTGCTTATTTTGAATTTGTGCTTCACAACCTTAATGACCATCTCTATTTGATGACATCATGTAGGATGTATGAAATCTTCCTTTTTGATACAAACCCATGATTGACACCTAACCCACATAAAAATATCGAAGTTCAAAAAGCACAATTGAGAACTGCTTACAATGGCACTAGATCACTTGATCCCATGTGATACATCATTTACGCTTGTGTGTCGATCACCAAGAATGCAACCCTGAGATGTCATCATGAGCCCTTCTCATATTTATGCTCTATCTTGATGTCTTGAAAGCCATAAGGAATTCTTCACTCGAAGTATTTTCTTCAAGACTTGATCAATCTTCGCTCAACTCATGAGCCCAATCATGAAAACCTCTGAGTTCCTCCAATGAATACCATTTTGGTCATTCTTCATCTTCACTTAAACTTCATCCTGATCATATTTGATTCACTGTTGAACTCAATCTTGATGCCTCGAAGTTTAGTAATTTTTATTCTCCTTGATATAATACAATCATATCTTGAACTTAATAATCTTGATGCATATCTTAAATGTGTGGCATTCATCAAAATTTGTCAAATACACTTAATCTATCACATATGGAACATTTCTTCATATATGTCTAGATGAAACCGTTGGTCCATAGGATTTGTCATATGTGAAAGAATCAAAGAAGTTGACTATAGGGGGGGGGGGGGGGGGGGTTGAATAGGAAACTACAAATATTAAACTTTTTTTTATCAATTTAAGGGGTAAATAAAATAAAGATTCTATAGATCAAGAAACTAGGTGAGAAACCTATATGAAGACAAGGATACAATCTAGCATACAAGTTAAACAATCATACAAAAGCAACATACAACTATGTCAAGGGATTGAGAAGTAAAAACACAATGGACAAGGTGATTTATTCTGAAATCCACTTCCCAAGAGAAACTAATAGCCATAATGGTTCACCTTATTCTCCTTGCTCCTCCACCAAGACAGAATGCCAATATCCACTATATGCTGCCTTTGAAGACGACAACCGAAACCTTACACATAAGGTTGGGTAAATCATCACAACTGAAAGAGCATGGTTGCCCCCATGTGTGGTTTTGGTAATTAATTGCAATCCTTTAGGACAAATGTGTGCTTTGAGCTATAATTGTAGGTTTGGTCCATAGCAATGTTGAACTCCATATGTTGGAGTCAAGGCTAAAAGAAGAAGAGTTTATGTTGATCAAGGCTAAGTGCAAGTTGATCAACACACAAGGCTAGGGATATACCATGAGGGATCGTATGATCCCATGGTATGGTAAGCAATTGTCAATATAGCCTTGTGAACTAACCCATGATCTATATGCTTGTATCTCTATGCTTGGTTAGGCATTTCTCCATGAGCATGCAACGAAAGGGATATCCTATGTAGTCCATGGAGGATGGCGTCACGTAGTGATCGTCATCAAGATAAAGGCCAAGTGAAGATATGTCGAAGAGTGCCTCTCCCATCTTGGTGTATGGGGGAGCATGTTGCGAGTCTTCACCAAGCGGAGCGCAATCAAGAAAGGTGGTCCATCTTGAGAAGACAAAGATCGTCATCATCTAGCTCAAATGGATTATGCGCAAGGCAAAGGTATGATCTTGATAGGGTCTCTATTTTACCGGTCTCATGATGTTAGTTGAGAGACCGGGTTATAGGATAGATAGCCGTACTATCAAGAGGGGCTCTCGAGCGAGTATCTTGATCATATTGTCGTAGAGACCTAAAACCCTTGCATTCTTGGCATCATATTTATTGGTTATTATTTGGCTCTTATCGTGGTGTGGTCTTGGTACTTGTCGTGCTTGTCATGACAAGGCCAAGTTCACCGAAAACGGATTTCGTATGCATCTTCTCTTGCGTATTCGGTTTTGGAGATTTTGCCGGTCCATCCATGCGGAAGGTTTTACTCTTCCATTTATTAGCAAAATCTCCCTTTCTTGGTTTCAATACTTCTACTTTTTGTAGGGTAGCTCTTGTCGTCCTCTTTCCAACAAAATTGGATTCACCTCGATCAGAGTTTCCTTGCAAAAGCTATTCAGTTTCAGGATCTACTGTTTTCCTGGAGCCGGTAGTACCGACGTACTGGCCGGTACTACCGGGCCTTCACCGGAAGTACCGCCCCTTCGGGTTTTTGCAGAGAGCCATTGTGGGGAGATTTGTGTAGGGCGGTAGTACCGTCCTCTAGGCCGGTACTACCGGCCCTGCGCGAATATGTGCCCAACGGCCAGATTTTCAGGGCACCTATTTAAGGGGCCTTCTTCCCCAATAGGTATCTAACTCTTTGCACTCTCTCTCTCTCCTCCATTGTTGACCTCTTTGAGAGCTTGCTTCCTCTCTATCCCTCCATGATTCTTGCCTCCTTTTAGAGGGAAAAGAGAGAGGAGATCTAGATCTACGTTTCCACCAAACAATATCTCCTCTAAGTGAGGGGAACACTCTAGATCTAGATCTTGGAGTTGCTTTGTGTTTCTCCCTTGTTCTTCCTCTCAAATCCCTCCCTAGCATTAGTTGCTTTGGTTGGATTTCGGAGAGAAGGACTTGACCACCTTGTGTAGTCTTGCCTTTTGCATTTGGTGCATAGGTTTGAGTTCCCCACAGTGATACATGGGATTGAAGTTTGAGAAGCTTGTTACTCTTGGGTGCATAGGGCTCCCAAGAGCTTGTGCCTCTTGGGTGCATTGTGTACCCTAGATGGTTGGTGGGTGCCGCGAAGATCTTCAAGTTGTGAAGCTTCAGGCACATTGTACGGGTTTGGTCAACGCCCTCAAGAAGACCGCATTGTACGGGTTTGGTCAACGCCCTCAAGACGACCTCATAGTGGATCAGCAAATCCCCCATAGGGTGAGCACGGACGTGCTTGTAGGAGGGCCAAGGAGCCTCCACACCTCTCCAACGTATACGTACTTCCATTGGAAAGGAACTACAGGAAACAAACCTCCGTCTCCACTTGTGTCGGTTATCTGTATAGCCAAACCCCTTTACTTATGCATTTACCTTGTGATAGCCATCGAGCTTGAAGTACTATATATCTTTCTATCCTTTTTGTTTAACTTGCCTAGCATAAGTTGTTGGTGTACATAGGTGAACCTAGTATATTAGGTTTTGTGCTCGATAAATTAAACGCTAGTTTTATTCCGCATTTATCAAGCCTTAAACGTAAAAGTTTTAAATCGCCTATTCACCCCCCCTAGGCGACATCTCGTTCTTTCAACAACTTAATTGGACCCCCCCCCCCCCCCAACAATATCTTGGTGGTACTCACCACCAAGGTTGAGTTTGAAAATCTTCTTCTGTCTATAGAGAATAAGTACCCGAGAGTAACAAGATCCGCAGAGAATTAGAACGGTGGAAGCAAATCAGTATGGTAAGATTGTACATCCAGGTCTCCTCCGGCAAAAACCAAAGTACCAAAACGATTAGGGCATTTGGGAGGGAGATATGAAAGCTTTTTTTTAATGTAATATCAATGGAGGAGAAAGAGTGCAAGTCGTATCATTCCAAATGGGGAAGAACACACTTATATAGTTGGGTGGCTCAATCCAACCGTTATGCATAGGTTCTGCCATCCAAGAGGGTCCGGCCTGGCCGAAATTATTTTGGGGCTAGTCCGTCCATATATTCGTAGCCACCAAAGGCACGTCGGACCTGGCCCAGACTTTGCTCCGACCAATTGTGCCTCGGAGATCAAAAGCACCCTGAAAAAGGATTTTAGTGCGACATTTTTTCCACCTTTATGGTGGGTGTATAGGATGTGTGTAAGACACGATTCCACCACATTTCTCCTCTGTGGACCCCCTCTTAGTAGTACGTGAAAGTAGATACAACCCGTACAAAAACAGGTATCCCGATCGTTTCTCTTTTCTCTTCGGGAGTGCACCAATCAATTTCTTCAGTCTTTGAATGTATCCTAACATGCTCAAGCAAACGATTACTCCAAAATCATGTTGTCATTAAAACCAAAATACTTAGGGAGAAAATGCCCTTTCAATATGTTACTAAATCTTTAACGCTTATCTTTATATATCTTGATGTCATTCATCCTTGAATCCATCCAATGTATTCATGCATTACCTATGAAACATTCCTTCATATACAACTCAATGAAATTATTAGCCTATAGGATAGTCATTAGTTGTAAAAATCACACTAAGGCTCTAGTTTCCCTTTCAGATGGGCTCTAACTTAATTAGATTCTCCATGGAACCACCACCATTTGACTAGTTTATTTAGCTGAAATATAAATAAAATTATTACATTATAAATTATAATCCATAATAATCTTTGTAGTGTTGCTTGCAAACAAATGCTGAAAAAGACTTATAGTTTGGATTGGGGAAGTGTTTGTTTTCCGTACGTCGATTGTCACTTTTTTCACTTGACATCCATGTTCTATTGGTGATGCAATAATTGATGGCGCATAGGCCAGAACAAAAAAAAAAATCGATTATTATTTCATAAAAAAGAGGGAGTTTCTATAGCTCATGTGGGGAAATCGCACGAGGCTGTTATTATCAGGAATTATAAGTTTTGAAACATAGAAATGGTGTTCCTTCATTTTGTTTGAAAATGCTGTGTGTAAATAACATAAGAATCTCCGTATAATAGTTGTTGTTTCTTTTTGAACCGCGGATGGTTTCATACGAGACACACATACGCCGGAGTTGTTGCTAGAGTGTCGACCCAAACTCTTGGCTTTCAGTTCCATAATTAAATCTTGCGGAATTCTACTAACACAACACCACCACCAAGAAACATTTTCCACTAGCTAGTCTCCAACACAATGATAAAACTCAGATTTTAGAGAGACTGCCAAGCTAGCGCTGGTGAGTGGCCCAATATCGAAACATGGTGGGGACTTGGTCTCGCAGTCTCCTAGCCAACCAGGGCTACGGGTTGTGCTAGCTGCAAAGCTAGCTAGCTTTCGATCCATAGGCCAGGCAGCAGGCAGGTCTGCAGGAGCGGGACCGATGAGTCGTGAGATGAGGCTGACAGGCTCTTTGGAGGTGCACATTTTCAGCAAAGCAGAGGTATAATGCCCCCCAAGCGAGGGCGCCCGGGATCTTTCCATTTTCATGAAAGGATGGCGAAGGAGAGGTTTGCGTTTGCCACGGTTCATGGAAGGAAGCTGCAGGTCGCCATGAATGCTGTGGAATGCGACAACATGGTATGGGGCAATGGCTAGTACGGAGTAGGAGAGAGCGAGAGTGACATGATGGTCCGGATCCACCAGGAGGCCGGGAGGATAGGTCAGGACATGCGTGATCGACTGACATGATGAATCGAGACCGGAGCAGCTAGATGCGCATAGATTTGATCGGATTCAACTCGTTAGCTAGCATGGTCGACGACGTTTATTCCTGTAACTGAATAATTGATGGCAGCTACTCCAGTATAAGTGCAGCTTCATTTATACGCTTGGTTGAACAAGAGCATGTTCTTGTCGAATTGTGAAGAAGAGGTTCAGGATGCATGGTCGACTGAATCACTGAAAGATCTCTATCTAGGCATTTTCGATCCAAATCCAATAGCACGGCACACATGTTAATAGCTCAATTCTGCTAGCTTCAAAACCTAGAAATGTACATGTACTCCTAATCCATATACGCGGCCGGATCAGCGCGCACGTGTGTAGCCTTCACGTGATGTATCGGATGAGAAGGGAGACGGCGAGATTAATTGTAGATCTCCTAACTAGGAGTACGCAGTAAACAAACCGATAGGGGGCAAACGTGTACGAACCCTAACATTCCGATCTCATCGTCTTCCGCGCGCACAAGACGATCTTAATCTAATCCTCAATCAAAACCTCGAGAAGCACACGGCCGGCCATGCGTGCCGTGAGATGGCAACAAGAACCTCGCCCGCGGCAAAGGGTAAAGGTTGTCCGCTCGTACGTACGGCGATTCCGACCGCGCAGTGCTTGCAGCTGAGGAGATGGGAACAAGGGAGAAGAACTTCTCGAGGAGATAAAGAAGGCGCCCCCGGTCATCAGCGCCGAACGCGGCGCGTTCTCCTCGACCGCGAAGCATTGCGCCGATCGCTCGCTAATTCCCACGCACTTACGCACGAGACGTAGTACGTGAGTTAATGTGGATGAGCCGGCCTGTCCGAATGTGCGTGCTCTCTCGTCTTGGTCCGGTTAACCGTGTTGTTTAATCGCTGTCGATCCATCGTGTGGAGTTGGTACCCATGTCTCTCGATCTTCCTAGTGTAGCAGGAGTACTGTCCATGGTTGCTAGCCTCGCTGCGTTCTGTATCTGTACTGGCGCGCGCCGGCCTCAAGCACTTCAATTAATCAACTCATCCTTTAATTTGTGATGATCTCTAGCTAGATCTGTACGTGGCAGTGGCACAGGCACTGGGGGTTTATGCATGTCGGATCTAGTTTCTGAAGGGAAGGGACGATCCAGCATGTCCGGTGCAAATGGCATTATTCCCCCATGTCTTAGCTAGCTTAGACCAAAAGTCGCCACTGAAAAGCACTACACGGACTCGCGGCGGGGCCGATGAGCGTAACAGCGAAATTAGCTTTATCCATGGAGCAGCATGGACCATGGCAAGCTAGCCAGCTAGTGTAGCGAGCAGGGACTCGACATGCACCGGCCATGACATTTCACACGCGAACCATGATCGATCGATGTGTTGGCTCTAGCTGCTGCTGCTGCTACTACTACTACAGCGCTGCCAACAGGGTGTACCTCCTAGCTTGGTCGATCTGACTGTGCTGCCACACGTCTAATTCGCCAATAGCTCGTGTCGGGTGTGCGGTGGGCAGTCCGAAGCCAGACCATGTCTCTAGTGTGAGATCGAGGCTCGTCAGTATGACAATATCACAGAGAGGACACTGTTTGTATGAATATTCAGTTAACTAACAACCTCATGGTTTACCCTGGTCTGAGATGAGCAAGGCGAGTTGGGTATACTAGAATGCTAGCTAGTTATACACTGTGTGTCTTGAACATTATTCCTGCATTGACAAGGAGCAGGAACATCGTACAACCACCCGGCTCAAGCAATCGGTTTGTTGCACGCTTCCAAATATTCCACGCATGCCGGTATGTATGCTGAGCGCCTGAGAGCAACGTACGCACTCGATCGATGGCGTGTGTGGACCTCGGAACAATGGTGGCGCCCTCCTCCCCGTTCCTTTCTTTCTTCCAAATTAAGGCGCCAGTGGCCGTAGTGGTCGGTGCCGGCCGGGAAGTGGGCACCGGCGCCGGTCAGGCACTGGTAGATCTCACTCACCGAGCCGAGCAGCGCCGCACGTGAGCCACGCACCCAGCCATCTCCCGGCCCAGCTTCCATGGCCCAACTCGGCTGGCCGTATCCCGCGTCGCGGAAGCGTCCAAAGCCGGTGCGGCCCCTTTCCGGTGGCAAACGGTAACTTTTTACGCGCGATTATTGCCCGTTTTCCCTACTTTTTGCCGGGCTGCCGTTCATTTTCTTGAGTAGCACTCACCACTCAGCCAGCTGCGTGGCAGGGGCGCAAATCGTGGCAGTTATTTAGTGAGCCAGTGAGACTCCATTATACAAACCGGTCTCACACTCTCTTATATAACTATTAATGTGAGAGTAAATAATGCACCTCCACCTCTTACCACGCATGGGCCTTTCAGATTTCTAATGGAAAATCGAAAATATTTTGGGCCAAGCCCGAATATTTCCAGCCAAAGCCTATAATCGCTAAGGTGGGATCTAACTTAATTATATTACATGTGGCGGCTCGTCCCTCGTTGGACTATTTTATTTAGCTGGCATGGAAATAAAATAATTATATGTTAGAAAATTGCATTTCATAATAAATATTGATAACTTGCTTCAGTATAAAAATAAAAATTTCATTTTTATGGCAGTCCTTCTTTTATTGTAGATGGCCAACTCAAAAATATTTACATGCAAAAATTCTATAATTTTTTTTTAGAAATGGGGCATAATTTGTTTTTTATATGTGGATCATCACGTGTTTTGCTTGACACCCATGTGGTTGGTGACTTCATAATTGATGGCGCATAGGCAGAAATGAAAAAAAACCCGTTTATCATTATTTGGTGAAAAGAGTGACATTCTACGCCGCATATGGGCAAGACTGATACTTCAAGGATTTATTTTCTTGATCGTGGTCACTTGGT
>QRDG01000054.1:0-107087 GCA_012064385.1 Puccinellia tenuiflora
ATTCAATATGGCTAGATATATAGTACTCCCTCCGTATCAAAATATAAGATGTTTTAGCATTTCTCTTTCCATCCGTATGTAGACATGTTTTAGTGTAAGATTCATTTGAACCTTGCACTAAAACATGTCTAGATACGGATGGAAAGAGAAATGCTAAAACATCTTATATTTTGATACGGAGGGAGTACATCATAAAATATAGGACTGCGTCGATGTGGAGCACGCTCGCATCGCATGCACGCACGGAGAGAGTTTATGCCCCGCGCATGTCGTCTTCCTCCTCCCATATGCGCAGCATAAAGCGATGTTCGTTGGTTGGCCCCTCAGACCTTCACCTCCTCAAGTTAGAAAGTCAGGTTTTGTTTCCTCGGGCTTGGTTGGTAGGCGGTGATCTCTTGTTACCACCAGCTCAATCTGACGATGTGAGATGGACGCTCGCTGACAAATTAGTTAAATCACGAAAGTTAGCTCCCATCACTCGCATCAATGCCGTCTGAGGCCATCTCCGGCGACCGGCCGGGCAGCGATAGCCACAAGAGATCACGCACGCATCTGGCCGCGGGGACTACTGGACGTTTGGACGGCAAATGATCGAGCGCCCCACAACGTGCCTGTCCGCATGCGGCAGACTGGGGTACGTACGAGATCTATCGAGCACTAGTACGATGATGAACCCCCACCCCACATGGCCGGCCAGGGGCAGCAGCGAGATCGATCGATCCATCGGGATCTACTACTATACCCTGCTAGCTCGGGCGGGAATATTAATGTCGGACCTCGATCGGCGGCGTAAGTTTCGTAAAGAGGAGCACGGCCGGAAAGGAGGCGAGAGGAGACACGCGGACGCGGAAAAGCAGACTGGTCGATCGCCTTCCTTCCTCCCAGAGTTAGGGGTCCCTTTGGCTTTGGCCCATGGCGGACATGATTTTTTGTTGCCTCGGTCACGCTTTTGCTCCGAAAGGAACGGTGTGTACTTGCCGGCGGGGCGTCTCCTTTGCACCGCAGGTTGGCTATGCGGCACGGCATCGCGGCGAATGTTGGGGGCCGAACGAAAACTACGAACAAGTCCGACAATTAATGAGCATCACCGTCAGAGCCCTAAAATTAACTTCTACTGTACTGGTTCTGTGCACGTGCAAATACGTCAAATTTTGTTTAATCCTTATTTTCTCTCTCATGCATTCCTGTTCTTTAGTTTTTGTTATAATTTTAGTGAAAACGCTAAAAACAATATTGAGAGAATGTCGCTCTTTATTGACCACATAAGGGCATGTACAATGGTCTTATCATCGTAGTGCCACGTAGGAAGATTGTTGAGTTGGAGGAGAGAGAAACGAAAAAAAGAGGTTTGTCTTCTATTAGCTAAGAGATCATCTCTTAACATAATTTCTCTCACCACAATTTTAGGGATATCTGGTTATTAAAGATAAGACTAAAAATAACCCATTGTACATCATGTTTTTTATTATCATATCTAAACTACGTGGCAGTTTAATGATAAGACGGTCTTATCAACCATTGCACATACACTAAGATCAGTACAAAGTTCAGCCAAATAAACTCAGGGGCAACACCAACAACAAAAAAAAAAAAAGAGCGCTATGAGGCGCAAGCTAAGCGATGTGCGGCGACATTCGAGTTGCGACTACCATGTTTAAAAAGCCAAGCATCAAAACAACTTGCCCGAGTCTTGATATCCTTCGCCACAATCGAGTATTAGAGTCGGTGGTTCTAACCGTGAAAAAAAAAAACACACTCCGACTCCAAAGAAAAGGTCGGCTCCAATACCTTCGTTTTCAGGATGGGCGAAACTAAAATGCGCATCCCATATTCAAGCACGCAGATATAAAATTCATCTGCCTCCAGACCCGAAGCCAGCTAGATTATCGGTCAGTCTCTAGTAACGTTGGCGGCGGGCTTTAAAAACAGCACGATATTATGATAGACGAGGAATTTGCTTTGATCGTTATACTTACAGTTGGGCCAGGCTACTCACCTCCGTCAATGCTAACTCCTCCCATTCTCGCCGCCACTCTGTTGTGGCCACAGATTCCTACTGCTGCTGTGATTTGCTATGCATAGCGTGTGAGGCACGGTCACACCCCCAAACCCTTTGCACATGATCTAGGCACGGAGATGGACCCTGTAGGGTTGGAGATCGTGGACGGGCAGACGCAGCACTAGAGGACGCGGGTAGCAAAGCTCTGGAGCCTAGTGAAACATCTGTTCGTCAGCCGTGAAGGGTAAGAATTGAAATATCTTTCTTCAAATTGTTTAGCTATTCATATCCGTTAGTAATCGTGAGGATATGCGCAGTAGTATTTCATATGCATCTGGATTTCTACTAAAGATTCAGCACGACTGTCGAAAAGAAACTCTGCTCGACGGTAGAATTACTGTTATCATAGGTTTTGATTATCAGCTGGCAGTAGACGCAACGGTACTAACTTTAAAGGACTTGCGCATGTTAGGTTTTTTTCCTTCTGAGCTCAATTGCTCCATTTAGTTTAATTTTTTTGAAAATCATATTTCTAAGTTTTAAAATAATATGTCTATTTGCTGGATGTACTTAACAATATATCCTACGAACGTGCTAAATCTCACTTAAAAATATTTTGCACCCTATGGTACGAAATATGGATTCGAGTATAGTAAACAATGCATATTTTGTCACTACAAAATTTCTAAGATTTGTCATTTTTGTGTAGGTTAGAGTTTAAATAATTGTAGGATACATTGACTACATTAAACATTTTCTTTTCATTTTTTTTTGGAAATTGTAAATGTGATTTCTGGTTTTTAAAATTAAGGGATCACTAGAGCTCGGGAGCCAAAACTAGTTATCGTTGATCTTTAGACCGACATTTTATAAAGTACTTAAAATTTAAGTATGATTTGTCCACAACCGTGGATTGCCTCGAATTTTTGACATAAGAGACCACTTAACTGAATGAAATGTCAGAAAAGACCACCTACGAAAGGAATTGCCAAAACTATTGTGGCGGCAGGCTGGCCAAGTGCCACGTGTAACCTGCCGCCATTGTGTGAGGCGGCATGTGCTGAAACGGATTTTCGTAGCTGCTAGAACGGGACTCGGAGCCGTGTGGGACCTGCCGCCATAGGTGCAGGCACTTGGAGCAACGTACGTACCTAGTTATTATATCAATCATCTTTCTATCAACCTCGTGGGTTTGCGCATTCGGCAGAGGCAGGGCATAGCGGTCAGCTCGCTTAGGGGTGCCGCCTGCACCTATGGCGGCAGGTCCCATACGGCTCTGTTTTCCGTTCTAGCAGCCGTGAAAATCCATCTCAGCACATGCCGCCTCGCAATGTGGCGGCAGGTTTCACGTGGCACTTGGCCAGCTTGCCGCCACGATAGTTTTGGCAATTCCTTTCGTAGGTGGTCTTTTCTGACATTTCATTCAATCAAGTGGTCTCTTATGTCAAAAATTCGAGTGCCTCGCTTAACAACCTCCATCGAGCTCCGCTCTAATCTACAATGTGCTTGCCCCAATTAAGAACAAGCACAAGTAAAATTAAGCTCAACTAAGAAAAAAACTCGTTAACCAAAAAAAACATCGACCGATTCCTAGAAAAAAGTTAACAACGAAATGAACCGCTATGAAAAAAAACAACACTCGCTCAACGGAGGAGCTTCCCTAGGGTCAAAATGTGTGCCTCCCTACATTAGAAAAATACTTTAGAATACCGTTGGTCGTTAGGCCTAAATTTTAAGGAAGTACTTAGAATTTAAGAATAATTTGTCTTCGTAACCCCTCCACAACCATGGATTCTCTCCCTTAACAAGCCCAACACGAACATTCGAGAGAGAGAGAGAGGGTATATATTCGACTGTCTCGTCAAGAAGCAGCTTACCTTGTCCGTCCGACCAGTGAACTGCCGACTGTCCGGTAGTAGCCGGCCAACCGGGCAGTGCCTGAACGGTACGGAGAGAGAGCATGGGCGTCGGCACGGCACCATAGAAAATCACCAAATTCACCACGCACCTGCGCGCCTGCGCTCGAGGTCAAAACGCTGGCCCACCTGCAGCGACCGCGATAACTCTCACGTTAGAGCGAGCCGCAGTGCCGCACCGAAGAAGTCTACTGCTGTGTGCTGCTGAGAGCAGAGAGTGTGAACTGTCGGAACTACCCCCCACCCTGCTTTCCTCTCCCCCCTCCCACCACCGCATCCTCGACCTCGCGCGCCGTCTCTGCCGCGATCTCTCCCCCTCCCTCACTCCTCCCCAAATCTCCACTCAGCCCCCCTCTCTCTCTCTCTCCCGCCTCGGATCGCGCCCAAACCCCTCCCCCGCCCCGCTCCTCCGGCCCCACGCCCCCAAACCCCCGAATTCCCCTTCCGGCTCCAGCGCGCAATCGGAGCCCGATTCAGCTCGAATTCCAGCTCCGTCGCCCGTCCCGGCCGTCTCCCGGCGTGGGTTCCACTCAAATTCGGGCGGCCCGGAGGGGGAGCCCCCGCGGATCTAGGGTTTCCGGAGCTAGGGTTTGGTTGTTTACCCCCCGGCGATCTGGCGGTGATGGTGAGCGGTTCCTCGTTCGGCACATGTGGCCGGCAGCAGCTCGGGTAGAGGAAGCAGAAGCAGCAGCTCCACCACCATCGGCGCACGGACCAGCTACGGCGCCTCCTTCCGGTTCCGGCACGTGTGCCCTCCCGCCGCTCACAGCCTCTCCCCCTCCCCCGGCAGCAGAGCAGCAGGAGCAGCTCGTCCGTTCCCCACGCCCGGTGTCGCCAGACTCCTACTTCGTAAAGGTGCCTCATCTCATGGGATTCGCTTTGGAGTTTGATACTAGTAGTGTCGTAATTGTTGCTCTGCTTCTGCTTGGAATTTCTCACCTGTATGCCGAAACTAGGATATACTCTGTAAGCTTGGAAGATTAGAGGGAGCGGTCTCAAACATTTAAGGAAATTATGTGTTGGCGTAAACTTGAGTTGTATCTATTGAATTGCATGCGCACACCAGCTCAGCCAAATGCTCAAAGCTGAGGAGGAAAGATGGTTGATATACCTTTTGACACTCCCCTCAGGTTTACACCTCCCTCAGATTTAGGCTCTTTCAGACCTTAGTGTGGGATCACTGTAGGCTGCAACTATTTTATTAATCATGCGTTGCCGAGTCTATGTTACCATATTAAATTGCATGCACCGACCAGTTCACCAGAAAGCCCTAGCTGATGGGGAAATGTGCTCGATATATTTCAACATCATTATAGTAACTCTTCTACTTCTGCTTGAAACTTATTTTCTATATACGGTAACTTGGATAGCTTTGTGGGCTTGTGAGATTAGCGACGGTGGTCTCAAACATGTAAGGAAAATATGTGTTGTTAAACTTGAGTAGTATCTATTGAATGGCATGCATCCGACCAGTTCAACCAAAAGCTCAAGCTGAGGGGGGAAGGTGGTCAACATATTTGAACACTCCCCTCAGGTCTAGGTTCTTTTAGACCTTGCACGCTGGATTGATGTAGGCCTCAAATATTTTATTAGTTGTTCGTTCGGCTGGTCTTGAACTAGAGATACTCGTCTTTGATACCATGTTGGATTCTATGTCCGACCAGTTTACCCAAAAGCTCATGGCGAGGGGGAATTTATTTCAACAGTGTGTTAGCACTAGATGCAAACATGCTGAAAGGTGGGTTGGTGAGCGTACTAAAAGTTATTTCGGGCATATAATTTGACTTAGAGGAGTAACACAACTCCGTTTAAGGTGTTTTTACGAAGGTTGGCGGGCAAGCAGTATTCAGTGAATTTGCCTCTGTGTAATAAATCACAATACATTGGGTATTGGTGAGGAAGTGTGTGTCTCATTGTGAGTCAAGCCTTGCTCATGCTGGAGTTTGCTACAATGGTGTGTTTTACCTGCTGTTTGTACATCTTCAGTTGTTGTTTGTTTTGCTGATGCACTACATGCTAGGAAATTCCTAAACAGTTAGATTATTGAACTTATATTTCAAACTAGGAAAATAAAGTAAGCAAACTTAAATGTGGGTATATTGATAGCTAGGTGTGTGGTTTAGTCTGGTCGGTGTTCTTCGTGATGCATGTTACTTATTTTGGGGAAGAGGTCAATAACTCGGCTCTATCTGAATTACGTAAATTGTTAGTACACATCACTTATTAGGAATTAAATCATTTAAATGACAGTGTTGCTGTGGCCTATTGTGAAATAATATTCAGTGAATGTAATGAAGGTCGTTATGTTGTGATTACATCCTGAACATGGTTATGCTTTCCAATTGATCAAATGTATCGGCCTGATAACCAGTGCCTATCCTGGAGAGATTTTCAATGTTCTGTTACATGGTCAACACACTGATCCTTTTTATGAACGTCTTATAGAACAGTGATGACTGAAACAAATGAATTATGTTGGTAACACCTTTTGCTTGTACAACAATTGGTAAATTTATAGAGCAGACCTAGCTGCATAAAATTTCGGTCTGTTCTACAAATTTTCACCAAGAAGATAACTTAATTGTTTTGAAGTTTACCAATGACAAGGAAACTGATATTTCTTTAAATAATGAAGCTTAATTATGCTTCTTCACCCCATGATTTGCTAAATACTCATGCGCTTGCTGTTCTCTTGGTATCATGGAGATTATTTTGTTCCTAGAACAAATAATAATAATTTATTTATTTTCAGGACGGACGAGAGATTCGAGTTGGTGACTGTGCTCTTTTCCGGGCTGTTGATGTTCCTCCTTTCATTGGATTGATACGTTGGATTGAGAAACAGGATCAAAGCTATCCCAAGTTACGTGTAAGCTGGCTTTATAGACCTGTTGACGTTAAGCTCAACAAGGGCATACAACTGAACGCTGCTCCAAACGAGGTCTTCTACTCTTTCCACCAAGACGAGACATCTGCTGTCTCACTGCTCCATCCTTGTAAAGTTGCCTTTTTACGTAAAGGTGCTGAGCTGTCATCTGGAGTTTCTTCGTTTGTATGTCGGCGTGTGTACGATATTGACAACAAGTGTTTATGGTGGCTTACCGACAGGGATTATATTAATGTAAGTTCTACAGTCACCGTTTTTTGTTCTTCTGTTTATTATACTTGCCGGTTCATGTGTGCAACTTATGGCCAGGAACGGCAGGACGAGATAAATCGGCTCCTATACAGAACAAGGCTAGAAATGCATGGTGCAGTGCAGTCAGGTGGGCTTTCACCAATGCGGCCAAACGTTCAGCAAGCTTCTCAGCAACTGAAGGCTGGTTCAGATGGTGCTCAAAATTGTGGTTCATCTAAAGGGAAGAAGAGGGACAGAGGTGATCAAGGAATTGATCCAGCTAAGCGAGACCGTGATTGCCCCCCTAAGGTCGTTAGCAGTGAACCTGGAAATATTAAGGGGGACAACACAAAGTCCGAAATCGCAGCGATAACAGAAAAGGATGGACTTCCTCATGTTGAAGCGGTCGAGAAGCTAGTTAATTTCATGCAACTTGATCAAATTGAACGGAAAATGGACTTCGCTGGCCGAGTAAGGCTTGCTGATATTATTGCAGCTACAGAAAGTCCTGATTGTCTTAGCAGATTTATGCAACTAAGGGGCCTTCCGGTCTTTAATGATTGGCTTCAAGAGACTCACAAAGGGAAGTCTGGTGAAGGGGGCAGTCCTAAAGAAACTGATAAGCCTATTGAAGAGCTTATCCTGGCCCTGCTTCGTGCACTAGCGAAATTGCCTATCAGTCTGGCTGCCTTACAAAGCTGCAGTATTGGGAAATCTGTCAATCATCTGCGTAGCTACAAAAATCCGGAGATACAGAGGAAGGCTAAGTGCCTTGTTGATAGCTGGAAGAAGCGTGTCGACGCTGAAATGAAGTCGACTGATGCAAAACCTGTGGTATCAGGTCAAGCTGTTTCCTGGTCAGGGAAAGTGGGGTTTCCCGAAATTTCCAGTGCTGGAAACGGACGAAGTGGCTCAAGTGAGTCCAGTCCAAAAAATGCAATGTTTTATCTATGTTCACCAAAGGCTTTGAGTGCGGCACCTGGTGCTGCCGATGCTGTTGCAAAGTCAAATCCTTTCACATCTGGCTCTTCAAAATTGCAACATGTGCAACCAGCAAATGCTGCAACCAACTTGAAGGACTCACCCTGCAAAGCAGCTGCTGGGACTTGTGGCTCCGATTTTCCTGCAGTGAAAGAGGAGAAAAGTTGCAGTTCAAGCCAATCACTGAATCACAGCCAGTCATGCTCTAGTGATCCTGGAAAAACTGCTGGTTCTTCCAAGGAAGATGCACGAAGCTCAACTGCTGCTTCAGCAAATGCTAGTAAAATATCTGGACGTGGCCATCGAAGGGCAATCAATGGGCTTCTTGGTTCTGGATTCCAGAAGGAAGCTGCTTTGGGAAGGTCCAGCCCCATTAATCGTTCTTCATCTCAGGAAAGATCAACACAATCTGGCTTGGCATGTGAGAAAGGAGCTGACACACCCCACACCAACAATAAATTGATTGTTCGGTTTCCAAATCCAGGTCGTAGCCCTGGTAGGAGCACAAGTGGGGGCTCTTGTGAGGAGCCATCAGTTTCCGGGAATAGAGCTTCATCTCCCGTTCATGCAGATAAGCATGAACAAAGTCATCGTAGGGTGAAAATGAAGGTTGAACATTCTCAGGCTCATCTAGGTTCTGATGCTAATGCCGAGCCTGAAAAAATCGATAATATTAATGGAACCGCAGGTTCCAGGGAAGGTGATAAATCAGCTTGTGGTATGTTGGATGGTGACTCTAGCAGGACTGCCGAAGATGCTGGTAAGGATGCATGTGCATCACGCTTTACATGTTCATTGGATATGGATAAAAAAGACAACTGCTTGGGTGAAACCAGGGTGCAGAACTCGTTCAGCCCTTTGAATGCTTTGATTGAAATCAAGTACTCCGAAGCTAGTCAGTCCATGCAAGCTGGAGATGATACAGCAATGAATCTTCTTGCTAGTGTTGCTGGAGAAGTATCTAAATCTGAACTGATTATGTCATCTGCTTCACCGAGGAATTCATCTGCAAATAAACTGGGCTATGAAGGTGAGGATACTGGGAAGCTAAAAGTAGAGTGTGATACGGGCCCATCACAGCACCCACGGCCATTAGACGTTGCGAAAGTCATCTCTGAGAAGGGAGACAGAAATTGTGCCTTTTTAGCTGCAAAGGAAGAACACCACACGAGGAATTCTGGAGACAACAAGGGCACAACTCCTACTAGGCCATCTCCTCTACCTGGGATAGATTCTAAAGGTGTTGAATCTTCTGCTAAGACTGATACAAAGTTCAATATGAAATCATCGGCAAGGAATGCAAGTACTGTCTGTGAAAAAATTGAAGATGGTTGTACAACCAGTTCTAATGTCGACACTTCATTAGGTGATCAATTAAATATGGTTACTCCAAATAGATCTACTGACAACAGTGCTGCTGATAAATTGGATTCGAAACCTTCATTCTCATCTTCGACTGTGGGTGAAAAAGTTGTTGGTGGTCTACTGGTTTGTAATAAAGTTCTGAAAGAGCATGAGAGAAAGGAACAGCCTTCTTCCACTTCAGCTGGTGTTACCAAATTAGATGTGTCAGTAGTGTTGCCACTTGGTGCAGAAAATGGGATTGGTGTGATTAAAGAATCAAAAGACAGTTCCAGTGAATCAAGTAGTCAAGGAAAACCTACCACTATCATATCTCAGGATACTGAGCATAGTGCAAGGCACAGTTCAAAGAAACTGAGCGATGATGCAGGTAGAGAAGAGGACGCTGTCTCATCAGATGAGGCTTCTTCTATAGCTGTCAAAGCCAAGTCAAATGGTACAGCTAAGCTTGACTTTGATTTAAATGAACTCGGGGACGAGGGGAATCACGAGCCAGCTACCTCTCCTGTTATATATTCTTCTGCGATTCATTTACCTAGTCTTTCTCCATTCGTGTCACCTATTTTAAGTGGTCTTCCTGCCCAAATAACAGTAGCTGCTCCAGCTAAAGGTCCTTTTGTCCCTCCTGAGAACCTATTAAGAGTGAAGCCGGAGGCTGGGTGGAAAGGCTCAGCAGCTACAAGTGCATTTCGTCCTGCGGAACCACGGAAGATTTTAGGGATGTTTCTTACTGCACCTGATATTGCAGTATCTGATTCTGCAGGGAAGCAGTCTCGCCAAGCATTTGACATTGATCTAAATGTAGCAGATGACCAAGTAGAAGAAGATATCTCACGGAGTTCTGCTCAGACAGCTGGTTCTGAATCTGGCAACCCTTGGAGTCGCAGTGGTCCTGTTCGAAGTGCTGGCATTGAACTTGACTTGAATAGGGCAGATGAAGTTGTAGAGAATAGCCAATTTATCTCAAATGCATCCCACAGAGTTGAAGTCGCATTGATGCCAGCAAGACCCTTGCCAGGAGGTTTACCGCATACTAATAGAAACAGCTCGAGGAACTTCTTTGATCTCAATAATGGACCAAGCCTTGAGGAAGCTAGCACAGAACCTGCACAAAGGAACCTATCATCTAAAGGTGCTAGCAGCATACCGTTCCTACCTCAAGTTGCTGGGTTTAGAATAAACAGTGCTGAAATTAGTAATATGTCACCATGGTATGCTTCCGCCAATCCAGGTGGTCCTGTAGCTATGCAGTCGTTTTTGCCTGCTAGAGGAGAACATCCTTACCCAATTGAAACAGCACCTGGAACCCAGAGGATCATTGCGACTGCGCCAGACGGTGGCCATTTCGGAAGTGATTCCTGCAGGCCTCCAGTTATTTCCACACCACCAGCCATGGTTTTTCACCCTCCTGCATATCAATATGCAGGATTTCCTTTCGCCCCCAGTGTTCACCTTCAAACAGCAGGGTTTCCGAGTGGATCGACGCCATATGCTAATTCTGGACCTACAGGAGTTTCATATTTTCCAACGCTGGCTCCACCATTTGCTGGGTCAACAGGTGCATTACCTGCCCAGCATGCAAGGCAGTATGCAATAAGCCTTCCTGAAGGTAGCAGTAGTGAGGGACATGACAGTAATTGGAAATGGAGAAGACAGGGGCTTGATCTTAATTCTGGCCCTGGAAGTGTAGATGTAGAAGGGAAAGATGAACGGTTACCTCTATCGGTTAGACCAAATTTGATCACACCGCCGCAAGCCTTTGTGGAGGAGCAAGCGAGAATGTACCAAATGCCAGGTGTAGGAATAAAGAGGAAGGAACCTGAAGGCAGTTGGGATGCTGAAAGATCGTCATACAAGCAATTATCATGGCAATAAGAACTTCAAGGAGGTCTCCTCGCAGCTGACTTAAGTGCCTGGTGAGCTTGTGTGTACCACAGTTCTGACTTTTAAGGGTCCATTCGGTCTCTTATACGTAGCCCCTTTTTTTTGTTAACTAAGCAATGGTGCTTTTATTTGCAGAGGCAACTGCACGCGGAAGCCAGGCTTGTATTGCACCCCTGTGGCCGTGCTGGGATATACAACTCACATTATCACATAGATTCATCTCCCTGATGATGTGAACTGTGAGAGGAACAAACTTCGCTGTAATTGATGTAAATGTAAATCATCCATAGTTTCCCGGGAAAAACAGTTTTCCTCGGCTCCAGCAGTTGCTTTGCTAGAGTTCTGTATCTGCCAGGCCTGGCTTGTATTATACCCAGGAGGGCATGGATTTGGAGATGGAATGTTTATGGCCCTCGCATCTTCAAACATCAGGGACCGCTGTAATTAGCTTCGGTTGGTTTGTTTTTATGTTTTGTTTTGATAAAAAGATTTCACCTTTGTCGAGGACATCTGCAGCTTAACATATGATTTAGACGTGACTAGCCCTAGACGTGACATGTATTCTGCTGGCAAGTATTACATCCGTTGACCAGGAAGAAATAATTGGCCGTGATTAACGTACTGTGTTCCGGACTGTTTCCCTCAAGCTTGTCTGCTGGTTTACATGTTCCTTTTGGTTTCGTTTTCGAACTGTCAGGATCATCTCTGTGCCCTGATTCCCATTGTCAAAGTGAAAATCTTTCAGTCCTCAGACAAATTGGCACACAAATAAGATTTCAATGTTTGCTCTCAGTGTACGACAAAATCACGTACCAGTAGGCTAACTGAGAATACAGAAGGGTTACGATCTTGCCACGACAATACAAAATCTCGTCTGTTTCTTTGTCCTCTACAGAACTTCCTAACACGTATGATGAAAGCTGATAACCCAGGCGTTCTGCAGTACATAAGCAGGCTAGCTTTTACCATCTACCTCTAGTAATTAATTACCAACGATGCAAATATAGACATTAACTGCGCAATCAGCACATCCAGATCATCAAGTGTTGCCAGTTTGAGGTTGCAGCCGTGACATCTCTTTCAGGCAAGAGACTACTTCCATCATTCAGGATTTGAAGCATAGCATTTTCCTCCCGCCGAAGACGTTCCTGCGATCACAACACGAGAAGTTTAGTGTCAAAACAAATATAACACAACACACACGGCAACTAATGATCTAGCACATTTGTTTCACACATCCTGCGAAATGTCTTAATGCATGGTTTGGCAAAATAATACAGTGAGACAAGCATGTTGTCCACTGGCCAGGATTGGCCGGGAGAGGTGTGCCTCCATCTAATTCCAGGCCAGTGATTCAGAAAGATCATCTAAGAAATGCATGCATGATTAGAAAATAGCTGTAACACTAATTACTCCCTCCAGGTCCCTACAACTTGTCATTTTGGGCCTAGGCAAAGTCAAACTTCAGAAACTTAGACCACCAACATCTTTAAAAACATTCAGTTTCAGTGCTGAAACTTATGCGCATATTTTATCTCAACGAGTACTTTTATCACATATGATTTAAGTAATTCTTAACATATTACAATATGAAATAGTGGTCAAAGTTGCATTTTGGAGACTCTGACAATGTCCAAAACAGTAACTATCAGAAGAAAGAAAAACCACAAGTGTCATATTTACTTACATCATTGAACAACCCTTTCGTTGTTTCCTTTTCTTCTTTTCTCTTAGCTTAGTTGGGGGCTGGATTACTACCTTGATAGCAGCATCAAAGACAGCTTTCACATTCTACATGTTGCACAACAGTAAGAATTTTTCAGCTGACAGGTTTAACACATCAAAGAAAGCCATATGGTTCTCTTACAGAAACTTCACCTGCTGTGTCTTTGAGCTGCACTCTATGTAATATAAAGCACCAACTTGTTTCCGAAGCTCCTCCCCCTGTGGAAATGGCAAGGAAAAGATTAAACTTTCAGAAGCCAGATACATTCATTGTTTCATCTCTTAAGTCTCAAGGTAAAGAATATCCAAAGTTCTACCTGTGCTGTGGTAACGGGTATCATGCCAGGATGGTCCAGCAAGTAGTGCTTGTCTTCACGAAGATCTGGAAGCGACATAATGGTTCATGGATTCAGTACCATATTTTAACTAAGGAATGATTTCTTGTATATAACTATACAGGGTAAGATGATATTAAACCGGGTGTTCTTAATAGCAAATTAGGATTCCTAATCTCAGCAGCAAATGAATTGTTAATATCTTGTTCAGGAGTACCTAGTTGAGGGACTGAGTTTTCCATTATCACGTCTTAACATGATTTTTCATCCAGTCCAATATGTAAAAAACCTAAAAGCTTACCATATTTACTAAGCTTCACTAGACAGACTATTTGGTCGCCAATCATTTCGATGATGACCTCTATCGACTAAAAACTATTTAGTCCCCAAGATAATAACCTGTCTACGCTACAAAGATCACTGTCAGCGGTTTAACAACCTAACCAAATTCCAACAATGCTGAGACAAGGAGATGCTAACCAGTTACAACGTAACAGGACAAAAATACGCAATCATACTACCAACCCCACCCACCAACCACCTATATACAGTTACGCAAGAATAAGCTTTCATTGTCAACACAACTCACCTAGTTTTGTGCCCACCAACACAACAGGCACGCCAGGCGCGTAATGCTGAAGCTCCGGTATCCACTGAAGAGGAAACAACAAAGCAAAGAACATTCAGATCTCTTGGCATTTCCAGATGAATAGGAACACACGTCTGAGAAATGATGACAGAGCATTTCAGCACCTTCTTCATGATATTCTCATAGCTGGCTCGGCTCACAAGCGAGAAGGCAAGCACAAAAACATCAGCTCCACGGTAGCTTAGAGGCCTCAGTCGGTTGTAATCCTCCTGCCCTGGAAAAGATGGCATCATGTGAACTCCCCAGTTACGCAGTGAATCGTCAAATCGTAACATTTGCAACTGCGATGTGCAATTTGAGACGAAGCAAAACCTAGAAACTGCAGGTGCATTAGGACAAAGAAAGTAGTCAAATCAAGTGGCAAAAGTTACCAGCAGTATCCCAAAGTCCCAAATTCACGGTGGTGCCGTCCGCAACCACGTTTGCGCTGAAATTGTCGAACACCGTGGGTATGTAGTCCTGCCAAAACAAATGCCCATCACAAAATTTGAGAAATCAGTGTCAAGCGTCACTGAAAATCGCTCCTAGAAGAAACAACGCTGATCCACCCCCCAAAAAAAAGCACTGGAAAGTTTAATTTGGAAAGATCTTTTCCGCAGCACATTCTACAATGATACAAAATCGCCACTACTACTGAAAACAGCTTATGTCCCGAAATGCCGAAATGAAGCATCCGCCTTTACTAGCAGGAAGCTCGCGCCTAGGGCACAAGAGCCGGTTCCAGCAACAGGGGAGGACGGAGAGAAGGGTTTGCTTGCTCACGGTGGGGAACTTGTTGCTGGTGTAGCAGATGAGCATGCAGGTCTTGCCGACGGCGCCGTCGCCGACCGTGACGCACTTGATGAAGCGGGAAGCGCTGGACGCCATGGCCGCCGCGCGCACGCCTCGCCGGTTCCCCGGAGCTCGAGGAGGGGCGGGACGGGAGAGGGTGCGAGGAGAGGGGGGAGGGGAGCGGAGCGGCGGAGCTCTTGCTGTGGTGTGGTGGTGGGGGGTTGTTTGGTGCGTGACTTCTTGGCGAAGTGAAGAGGGTCACATGCTTCGCACCTCAGTACAGTAGTACTGTCTTGAGAGTAGAGAGAAGCAGAGGACCAACCCCCACACCCGCTCCCGCTTGTCGTGCTGGTGTTTTGGTGGTATTGAATTGCAGGTCTAGGACCCGTGTGAATTTATCGTGATATTTCTGGAGGCAACATGAGTAATTGTAGTGGGAATTCATGCCTGGCCGTATGGATGTGGCAGTGGCTTCTAATGTGAAAATGTTCGAACAAAATAATAATTATAGCATCCATGTGTGCCGTTCTTTGCGTTTTGAATATCCTTTTTGCTCTCTGTTCCAAGTTACTTGCGTTTTATTAAATCGGTATTATTAGAACCATCATGAAATATACTTCAACATTGCATGTATTTGATATTGTAAAATGTCGATATTTCCCTATACACTTGGTTAAATGACCTTGACCAAATATGGAACGCATGGTAATTTGGAATACAGAGAGTGCATTGTTAGTCTTTTGCACACACACTTCTTAAATCCTCATTTACTATCAAATCGGTAGTATTATATGAAAAGAATCACGTAAATATATTAAATATGAAGTATCATAATATTATATGAAATTACTAACATTGGGGCACTATGTTTCGAAAGATGGATCCGATATTGTGCTTAGATATCTAGGGTTTTGTGACTTAACAATAAATTAAAACTCGATGCATCGTTATGATGGTTTTTTGAGGAGAAAAGGTGGGAAAATTTCTCACCACAACTTCAGAATGTTAAATACTGTAGATATCGCTCATAGTGTAAAATTTATAGTGAAATCGAAATGGTATGTTTAGAGGTGTTGACTCTTGGTTATTCGTGAAGTTGGTCATTTTTTTCTTAGCTATGTACTCTCAAGTGTGCAAACCCTACTCGCTATTAGCTATGCAATAAATCACATATTAATACACACATCATGTCATATCTATGATATAAATAGAATTTACATCGTGCATTATGATCATAAATACAAACCTACCGAGTGAATCATTTAATGTTCCCACCTTTTATAAATGTACGGGGTTCAAGCGACTGCCATCGTCGCATCTCAACCCATGGTTTCACGTCGTCTTCAACCTCTAGCCACATACTCTCTTAGCCACCCCCGTATAGCAAAATTCCCATCATGAACCCTAAATCCCCATGGCTTGATCAACATGAGAGGATCCCATGATTGATAAATCAACCGCGTTTCAACAAAATACAAGTGACTGTGTTTTATCAAATCCGTTTACAATGTAAATTTTTTCTTCACATTTTTTAGATTCGGATACATGAATAAATTGCTAACGTTCAATCATATATGATAATAAATTTAGAGAATAAGATGGAAGTTTGCCATACAAATCCAATGCCATTAGTTTTGCATGGCATATGTATATATTTTACACATATAATGATGTGTCGGGCTATATTAGTGAACATAAAGATACTAGAAGTTTGCAATGAGGGAAATCTTCAAAATTCCAACAAGTGCCGAAAAAGTGTGACATTGTATATTCACAAACTTGATGTTCAGCTGCAAAAATTCTACCTAATCCACTAGAATTCTTCGGGAGAAAGCAATGAATTTCTCCATCCTTTGGTGATGCTAGACGCCCTTTGTATTTTGGGTATTTATAGACTCCTTTGGCACATAAAGTGATATCATCGATGCTATGCTTTGCAGTCCAAGTAAACAAAAGATATTCCACTTGATCAACGCGCATAAAGATAAAAGGGAGCAACTTCTCCACCGAAACTTCCTATGTAAATTTTGCTTCACTATTGTTATTAAGCATCTGGAGTGTAACTGTCACTTCATAACTGAATATGCAGTTTGCCTGCTTTGAGAAAATATTTTGCAGTGTGATGTCCAAATATTTTATGTAAATTGAACAAGTGAATCGGTGTCCAAATATCTAATTACCATCTCCAACGATCCTAATTATTTAGCAATTTATTTACATAGTAGAACAAATCCAAATTGAAACAGTTCTCTGCTTAACATTCTTTTTGGCCTTTCCTCTTGGAAGCTTGCTTACACCTTCCCTGTACACACCACGTCTGCACAGCATGTTCCAATATTCACTGTTCACCAAATCATTTGTAAATGAAACTCTCATTATCGCAAAGGTTAGCACTACTGCAGAAAATCCGTCGTCATGATGTCTTGGTTTGCCTCTCTGCTCCCTTTTTCCATCTCAACTACTGCAGAGAAGAGGGAAAGGAGCAGTCTTCTTCTTTCCTCATAAACTGCCATTTCACAAAGTCAAATCAATGACCAAAGCACTGGCCAATTTACAAATTCAAAATCATGGGAAAAGCAGTAAAGCACCCATCAATTTGCGAGGGTCAAATGATCATGACAAAAGCATCCACCAACTCAATAATCAAATAATGGCGGAATTAAAGCATTGTAGCTAGTTTACCGCATTGTCAATTGCATGGCACCTTTGCTTATCCCATACGATGAGTAGAGAAGGATTCACATCGATGCAAAATGGTACGCGGGGGGGACATACACGCATGTACCTCCACTCCACACCAGTCACCAGGACATAAAATAAAATAAAATAAAAAAGGGAACAAGCTCCAAATGCAAGACATTGATCTAGTACTACAACTACACTTCTGCGTGCATTGATCTGTGAGTCTGTGACTCGAGTGAATCCAAAGGAGCTTCTGATCTGGTGCCGCGTTGCACGGAGACAAAGACGAGAGCATCGAAAACAGTAGCGTTTTGGGATTATGATATGCATGGGAACGTGGGCGTCTGGTTGCTTTTCGTTCTTTGCTCGGACGACTGATCAGTTAGGACGAAGGATCGGACGAAAAAGGCCTCGGCTTTACTTGATCTGCATGCCAGGCCGTGTCCATGGCGCGTACGTGCGTTTGCCAGGTTCTCATGATTAATTTGTTGGAACTCGAACGATCAATCGGAAAAGCAAAGCGGCTCCTTGCAACGCAAGGTTGTTTGCGGCACTTGCGTGCGCATCGATCCCCTCCTGACCTTCATCATACAACTGGTAGCACTCAATTCGGTCATCATCGGAAGTGGGAACAGCTAAGATCTGAATTCGTCGTCACGATTTGGTACAACTTGTCTCGCGCTGGTGCATATCCAATTATCTTCTTCTTCTGGCCTTCGTGCCGTGTTCCCACGGCAGTAACTAGTGTACTCTCTCCGGTCAGGAGTATAGGGTCCTGCGTCAGTGGCGGCGCTAGAAATTTGCAACTAGGTATTCATGTGGTATTCATTTTGCCAAAATCATCACTCTTTTGTCTAAATTGTCACTGTTTTACACAAATCGTTATTGTTTTCCCTAAATCATGGGTATTCACTTGTGTATCTTGGTATACCCCTAACGTCGCCCCTGTCCTGCGCGTCTTTCGTTCATCAATTTGACCAACGTAATACGAGCTGGAGTATATATTACAAAAAGTATACTATTTAAAACTTTAGATGTTATTTTTTCTGTTATACAACTCATGTTAAATTGATCAAATTGATAATCTAGAAACACGAGCAGGACCTATACACCGAACCGGAGTTGAGTAATATTTTCACTTTGATACTAACAGAATAACAATTACGTACTTGGCACATATTTTAAGATCCTCAACTGACTAAAGAAATATGAATTGTACACAAAAAGTATATTATTAGAAACTTCTTCTAAATGTACTAAGGCGGGTACTACAGGATATCAATTATGGCGCACAATTTTTTTCTCACATAATTGTGTCTTATGCTCAGACAGCATACCCTCGAGGGTTGGTTGTCCTTCGTGAAACTATCCATGAAATTCATTAAAAAATGAGATGGTGTGATTTTCAAGATAGACTTCAGAATGACCCATGACAAACTCAAAGGATCATTTTAACAGATGATACACGTGGAAGGTTTTGCACCACAATGGTGCGACTTGATTGATAAGTTCATCTAGGTTGGCAGTGTTGACATCAAAGTTAACAAAGAAAAATATCATTTCTTCCTGACTTCAAGGTGATCCTATGTTTCCGGTTATTTTTAACATTGTCGCTGACATGCTTGACATTCTCGTAGCACAGATTAAGGAGGACAGGCAAGTCGTGGGTCTCATTGCTCACTTGGTGGATGGTGGGGTTTCCGTTCTTCAGTAGTGGAAGACACAATCGTCTTCACGGATACATGAAAAAAATCAATAAAAGCTCATATTACCTCCTTTTAGTAGCTATTTAGCATCAAAATAAATGTTAACAAAGGATTTTTTTGCCTTGGTAGCGATAAACAACCCGAGGAGTATTACAAATAACTATTCCGCTTTGTGGCAGGGCTCTCCGTTTTCGGGACGTTGTTATATCAATTCACCATCCAAAACCCCTGAGTAAGGAGTAAATGGGGTCCGAGGATCTTTCCCAGAAGAAAATAAGCAGCTGGAAAGGAAATATCTTGTTATACAGACAACTTTTCATGACCAATGTTGTCCTCACGAGCTTACTGATGCTTATGTTGTCTTTCTTTAAGGTACATAGAGGGGTATTCATAAGATTCAGTGCTATCGATGTAGATTTTTCTGCAAACCGATAAACATAAAGGAAGTATCATTGATGAAGTGAAGCATCATATGTGGAACGAAAGACCGAGGATGCTGGAGGTGGAGGATCCTGAGATTAACGATAAATGCCTGCTCACATATTGGTTTTTTTTCGATAAAGGGAGCTTTATTACTTGAAGAGTTTTAAGCATTACACCTGGCCTCTGTATAACTAGGATGCTCACACATTGATTGTTCAAGCTATCCAACATTGGTTCTTCCCGCTTTAGTCGGAGACAAATGGGCCTCTTGGCTACAGTATTAATTCTCAAGACCAAGATTTGTATATGGTGTCTACGTAAAGGAGTAATATTAACAAACGATTATCTTCCCCTGCAAATAAAAATGATCATCTCGCTAAACAAAATTGGCATGTTAGTCTACTGCAATGAGAATGAAACATACGTCACCTATTTCTTAGGTGTTCTTCCACATGATATGGAAGATAATTTTCATTATTTTTAATAGTTCCACATTTGACTAATATCTCAAATATGTTTGTGATTGGTTAAATGAATCGACACCGACTTAAGGGTCAAATTCGGGTGGGTTTGTGTGCTTTATGTTGGCCTATTTAAAAATGTTGTAATGATCTTGCGTTTAAGAAAAAAAATTCAATTTACCACCGCTGCTTGCGGAGGCCTAGGATATTTTGTACACGGGTGGATAGTGAGCAATATGGTTTGTGTTGCATGAGGCGTAGGCTGTAAACTTTTGCAAATAAATAAGGTTGCGTGCTTCAATGGATGTAGAGATTGGGAACTTCACATTTTCGAAAAGAACTTCCTTTAAACATAAGTTTAAGTATTGTTTATAGAACATTAAAATCAAAACTTTCTAGTCAAATTAATGATCTCAACTTACGCATTTGTCATATACTCCCTCCGTTCCATAATATAAGATGTTTTAGGCCTTTTCGACATTCGTATTTGTACCACATGTATCTAGACATATTTTAGTGTATGTGTTCACCCACTTTCCATTCTTTTAGTCCGAATCTAAACAACCTGTGAAACATCTAAAACATGTTATATTGTGAAACGGAGGGAGTAATTGTTTTCTCGATATCCCGTAGGAGATCTGGGTGCCTGAATCCACCACAAACGCACCCCACCTGTCACCCCAGTATGAGTACACCGTACACGACAATCTATGCAGAGGCTCGGTCAGTTGGTGGCAGCAGAGAGCAGTGAGCAGCACCCATGGCTTGCATCCCAAGCACATCTGCCACCACCGAATGCATCCGCCGTGCTCCCGAAGCCATGGGTTGCCCGTTGCCGTGTAGGAGAAGACGACTCTGCCCGCCGCCGCCTACTCGGTCGGCGGATCCTACTCCTACCTACTCGCCTGCGGCGGCCATTCACTGCGTCCGGCCGCATCCACGCGTCACGGCGACCGGATTAGCAGCCGGCGGTGGGTCATCACGAGTACAGATGGTCGAAACGGTCACGGGCAGCAGCGGGTAGGAGGAGCACTACGTGACAGCGTCACGTGGCCGGCCGACACGCCGGACTGTACATGCCTAGTTAATACGAAGCGGCGCCACGTACGCGTGCGTGTGTGCCCGTGTCTGGCGTGGGCACTGGGCAGCGCACGGCGGGGCACACACACCGCCGGGAGGATGGGAGGGAAGAGCCAGCCGAGTTTTTTTTTTATATTATTTTATTTAACCCAAATTCGAAATATAATACGCAGATTCAAAAAATTCGAGAACTATTACGCCGTCGGCTGTCCGGGGACCGAAACTCACGTTTCGGCTGGCAGCGCGCCGAAAGGAACGTTTCGGCCCTCTGTTGGCCGAAACACGGGGAGCCCAGGTGCGTGCCAGACGGGGCGCCGATTAATAATTATTTCGGCCCGTAGCTGGCCGAAACACTGGTTTTTTTGCGTTTTGACCGTATTTCTTGTTTTGGTCGCACTATTTTTAACCCGCCCAATTTTGCCGCAAAAAATTAACCGCGCAACATCTCCCGCCCAATTTTGCCGTCAAAATGTTACCGCGCAACATCTCCCGCCAATTTTTGCGTTTGCATGATGCTAGCCAATTCACTCAGGCCTGTGTCCGATCTAGCGGTATCAACTCCCAACAAATATTTGTACGAGATTTTGACCATAACGACTGAATCCTAACAGTCCACAAATTAGGATCAAAGCCAAAATTCATCGTCAAATAGTGCTGAACCGCGCTTATTCTCGCTTTATCAGGCTCAGTCAACGGAATCTCCACATTTGCAAATTCACTCAGATCAACCCCGGACTCATTTGTGCGGACATTGCCATAACCATAGTAAACGACAATACTAACCACTTCGGACATGTCTCCTCACCTAAACAAATATATTGCATCATCAAATACTATATAACTAAAAAATCTTAACGGGATCTGCACCTACAAAATTACATCCACCTAAAATAAATCTAATCTCACAACCTATGTAAACAAAATTATACACCTATAACTAATATCTTAATATATATACCACCTAAAATAAATCTAATCTCACAACTTATGTAAACAAAATTATACACTGAACTTAAAATAACTATAAGATTAGGGTTTACCCTTGATGCGTGCAAAATCAGTCGTTCCTGCAGTCAAACTTCAACGTAGCATCACCACCACCGCTGCACCGCTCCTACTACTCCACCAACAGCACCACATCCCTCCATTGTTGCCCACCATTGCTTCACCACCGAAACAAAAACTCCTCCAAAAACTATCCCATTAACAGATCCGGGATGCTCTTGACCTCCTCTTTCGATTTGTGGGGGCAGAAATCTAATTTATCGGCTATTTTTGGAGATCAATTGAGGTTGGGAGCCCTGTTTTTCGAGGGGGAAAGAGAGAGCCAGGAGGAAGAATAGAGGAGGAAGAAGGGAGGAGCGGGCGTGCGGGTGGCGTCGTCATACGTGTTTCGGCAGGGAGACGGCCGAAAGGAACCATTCGGCCAGCAGGCGGCCGAAAGTGTGGGCCCCGCACTGCGACCGTGCCAGGGCGCATGCACGTCGGCCAGGTGAAAGCCGACACCCGTGTTTCGGCTCCCAGCGAGCCGAAAGGATTGTTTCGGCCTGCCGTGGGCCGATGGCATAATATTTCTGCAATAAAATTATTCCGTGTATTATTTTCCGAATTCTGATTAAAAAAATAATATTAAAAAAAAAAGCTCAAGCTCCATCCTCCAGGACAGCGATCCATCCGCTAGCTCCAGTTTCTTCAGTGCCCGTCCCGTCGAGGGGAATGTGGTTTCTCTTCTCGACATGCACCCTCCATCCATCCACGTGCATTTTGTTCCGTTCCTCCCGTACTCTTCCTCTCGTGTTTGTGGGGTGTGGTATGCGGTGTCCGTGTCACCTCACTGCTCATTCTTGCTTGGCTGGCACGACACTGTTGTGTTTTCAGCTAGCCCGTGCATGCATGCACGACGTATCTCATTCAATGACGCCATGCTCTCTTTACACCTAAGCAACACCGTGTACATATGTCGGTCTTGGCACAGCTCCGGTCTTCAGGGTGAAATTTGACATATTTGACCATTTCTCGAAAGTTTTACACAAAACGAACTGAAAACCAAAACAATTCATAATCTAGCACGCCGCCCTAGCCCGGGGCTCCATGCACCGATGTTTTTTTTTTAAATCTCGAGATCGCATACTAACTCAAATTGAGATGATTCAAAAATCAAAATTGTTCATTTCAAAAAGATGAAGAACTTTACTTTTTTCATTGTCACTTTTTTCATTTGAGATAATATTAAGAGTCGTTTGGTGCAACCAAACAATGGATGTCGACACAAGTTACTCCGAACTTTGTCGAAACTCGCATGTCCGACATCCGATTTGACTAGTCTTCATATCTATCTTGACCTTCTCGAAGAGGGATATCCAATGGTGAAAGTTAATATTCAATTTGATTTCATGGTACTCATAAGATTCTTTGTGCCTCGTCATAACTTGTTCGCATGGCAATTTTGGGTGCGAATACATGCCCTATTTTATTTTTTGTAAAGTTTGCATCCCAAAAATAATTTGCATTATTCTTGTGCTATAGATGATATCAACAATCCATCAAAGTTTTTTTTTTGGCACACGTGTAGGGTGATAATTATATATCCAACATTGTATATTCACGTTTATTGTCACTGGTGTAGAATTTCTTCTTGTAATTGCCTTTAAAAAAACTTACTTCATCTCGATGATTGATGCATACCACGAGTAGCTTCATGCAGGGGCGGACCCCAGGGTATGATGGGTGGGCCACGGCATACCCTGGGCCCAGCCTTGTACAGTATTCATACAAAATATGACGCTGTCACAAAACATCATCGAAAGCTTACTAGTCTTGATCGATTGGCCATGCTCCGATCGTTTGGTTGGACGTGAGTTCAACTCCCAAAAAATGTATGGTTGCAGTTTACTTAAACGATCAACAAGGAATTTTAGCGTATCAAAAAATAATATTTCCACCTTATATTTAAATGATTGTAAAATATGGGTTCCTATACAGTTTTGAGCACTACTTCACATATGAATAAATCACGTAGAATTTTATTACTATGCAACATATCGGCCGTTGATGTCACGTATAGGACGAAGCGGTGGGCTCGGATCAGGCCTTACCGAAATCGTCAAGACAAAGCATATGCTGATGGAGATATGCAATACGCCATGATAAGCATCCACTGGCAGAAGTCACAACGAATCACAAAAAATCTCAATATGTGCAGGACCTATAGCAATAAAAAGTTCTAACACGGATAGTAAAGTTTTAACACATATGAGGCACAAAGAATGGCATAAGCTTAATAGAATGAAATTGGACATTAAATGTCACCATTTGATATCCCTACTCGAGAAGATCACGATAAGTATGAAGACGAGTCAAATCGGATCTCGAACATCCGAGTTTCGACGAAATTCAGAGTAACTTGTGTTGACACCCATTGCTTGATGCACCAAATAATCCTTAGCATTATCTCAAATGAAAAATTTACAATGATGAAAGTTCATCATCTTTTCGAAACGAATAACTTTGATCTTTGGATCATCTCAATCCGAGTTAGTATGCAATCTTTAGATTCTAAAAAAAATCTATGCATGGAGCCCCGGGCTAGGACGCCATGCTAAAAAACGGGCCCGGATGCGTCGACGTGGCGCGGTCAACGGGGTACCACGACGTTTTTGACCGGGGCGTCATGCTGTCTAACACGGCGTCCCAGGACCGGGTGCCATGAAAAAGAGTCAAATGTGATTTTTTTTATTTTAGGTTCGTTTTGTGTAAAACTTTCGAAAGAGGTTCAAATATGTCAAATTTCACGGTCTCCAGGAGTGGGACACAGTAACATTTTCTCTATTTTTTCTTGGGAGGAAAATTGTCGAGACTCGATCGAGAGGGTGTCAGATCGAATGAGGTAATACGAATCCTACAGCTAGATTGGTGGCGAAATGAGAGACACTCATAATCCAGTTTAAAGATGTTCTCGACCAGGAATCTACTCAACAAGCATAGTTCGAAAATTTTGGCACAACCACTGTGAAAGGACAAGGATATCGCCTAGAGGGGGGAGGTGAATAGGCGATTTAAAACTTTTACGATTATGGCTTGATAAATGCGGAATAAAACTAGCGTTTAATTTATAAAGCATACAAAACCTAATATACTAGGTTCACCTATGTGCACCAATAAATTATGCTAAGCAAGATAACAACAAGGTGATAGCAAGATAAAACTTCAAGCACGAAGGCTATCACAAAGTAAATTGCATAAGTAAAGAGCTCGGGTATAGAAATAACCGAGGCACGCGGAGACGAGGATGTATTCCCGAGTTCCTCCTTGTTAAGGGAGTACGTCTCGTTGGAGGGGTGTGAGCTCGCCACAACAGGCCTACTCAACGCCACAAAGGCCTCACCCTATTCTCCGATGAACCTCGCCACAAAGGCTCGGTTCACCTTCCACTATCGGGATCCTTCAAGGCGGAATCCGGAGCTTTTACAAAGTTCTTGAGGCACACACCCACAACTCAATCGGGGGCTCCCAAGTCACCACAACACCGTCTAGGGTCCAAAGACCCAAGAGTAACAAGCTCTCAAACTTCACTTCCGCGAATCTTCGTGGAGAGCACAAACCGATGCAACTAATGCAATGGCTAGAGCACAAGTGCTCAAATCCTTCACTCTCAAATTCCAACAAAGCAACAAATGCTTATGGGGGAATAAGAGAGGAAGAACAAGGAAGAACTCAACAAATGAATCCCAAGATCTAGATCCAAAGGGTTCCCCTCACAAAGAGGAGAAAGTGATTGGTGGAGTTGTAGATCTAGATCTCCTCTCTTGTTTCCCTAAATATGGGCAAGAATCATTGGAGGGATTGAGAGGAATCAAAGCTTTGGAGGTCAACAATGGAGGAGAGAGAGGGGAAAAACGAGCTCCAAGTAATTAGAGAACCATTGGGGAAGAAGGCCCCTTAAAAGGGGCTCCAAAGATAGAGCCGTTGGAGGGGAAAAAGTGGCTGGCCAGGAACCAGAAGCGGCCGGCCTTGGCCCGGCCTCAAGCCCGGCCTGGGCTGGCCAAACTGCAGGACCATCCAACACGAAAACGAACATATTTTGATCATCCGGACTCCGTTTTTGATGTTCTTGGGCTCGTTGGAAACACAACGAAGAGCTTTACAAGATCATGCAGAGAAACATCATTGTTCAACAAGGGAGGATAAAACCAAATGATGAAAGGTAAAAACCTTTCTATTAAAAGACAACCGGTAAATCCTCCACCATCAAGAAACCAACAAGTTTTTTATCCGGACTCCGTTTTCTATGATCTTAGGCTTGTTTCAAAGATAATCACAAGCTCTACAAGATCATGCATATACACATCATAGTCCACCATGTGAGGAGGAAACCACAAGGAGAGAGTTTGACCTCTCTAGAAAAGATAAGTCGGTAAAACCTCCAACATCGAAACGCAACAAGATGTGTATAAGAAATCCGTTTTTGATGAACTAGAGCTTGGTATGGAGATGAACAAAATCTCTAAATTCTCACATGGATAAAGGCCAAATAACAACCAAGAAATATGATATGCCAAGTATGCAAAGGTTTGAGCTCTTCACAAAGATGCGATCAAGTTACTCACTTGAGAGCCCCTCTTGATAGTACGGCTATCTATCCTATAACCCGGTCTCTCAACTAACAACATGAGACCGGTAAAATAGAAAACTTATCAAGACCATACCTTTGCCTTGCGCATAGTCCACTTGAGGTTGACGATGACGGTCATGACCTTCTCAAGTTGGACCACCTTTCTTGATTGCGCTCCGCTTGGTGAAGAGTCACATAATGCTCCCCCATACACCAACATGGGAGAGTGATACGTCTCCGACGTATCTATAATTTTTAATGTGCCATGCTTGATTATATATCAGTGCCACATGTTTTTACAATGTTTTTATATCATTTTGGCATGATTTATGGAACTAACCTATTAACAAGATGCCCAGTGCCAGTTCCTGTTTTCTGCTGTCTTTTTGTTTCAAAAAAGTTGTTCTGGGAAGTTTCTCGGATTGCTCTCATAATTTACGGGAATTATTTCCAATATGAAATGAAGACGGAACCCGAAGGACAGCCGGAGGGGAGGCACAGGGGCTCCAGACGCCACCTGGCCGCGGCCTCCCCCTTGGCCGTGCGTGGGGCCCACCTGGGTCCCCTGTCCATCGCCTCGCGTCGCCCCTAAATTCTCCTCTGACCTAAAAATAGAGGAGGCGCAATCATAATCTCCAGAATACATCTGAGGCCGCCGCCATCTCAAACCCTAGTTCGGGAGGGTTCAGAAGCTCTTCCCGGCACCCTGCCGGAGAGGGGAATCGACGCCGAAGGCATCTACACCACCATGCCTGCCTCTGGAGTGATGCGTGAGTAGTCCACCACGGGACTACGGGTCCATAGCAGTAGCTAGATGGTTGTCTCTCCTCCTTGTACTCCATTGTTTAGATCTTGTGAGCTGCCTATCATGATCAAGATCATCTATTTGTAACTGCTACATGATTGTGTTTGCATGGATCCGATGAATTGTGGAAGTCATTACTTTTGTTCAGTTATGTGTTTCATCTATGATCTTGCATGCTCTCTGATGCTAGTGGTTGCTTTGGCCGAGTAATTGTTAGTGTTGTATGAGGGAGTATTAATGCTAGATAGTGGGTTCATGCCTCTCTTTGTCTGAGTTCGGTGACAGGAACGGTTAAGGCTAGAGATGTGTTGTTGCCACTAGGGAGAAAACAGCGGTGTGATTTCTTCGTGTTATCTACATTTGTTACATTATGCACTTTGCTTATTGCGATGATCTGTTGCTTGCAACTTAATACTTTTGGGTGACATGCTGTATAGCGATCCCAGAGTGGATTATTAGTCATAGATGCAGTTGGATGTCGGTCTATGTATTTTGACGTAATGCCCATATTAGATGAACCGGTGAACTATATTGTTTTATGATAGCCTTGTTGTGCGCCTGCAATTCTGTCAATTGCCATGCTGTAATTTGTTTACCTATCATGTATATCTTTTGGAGAGACACCTCTAGTGAACTGTGGACCTCGGTCCTATTTTCCTACATTGCTTACAACCGTTTTCATAGCTTTTCATCATCATTTGCTCGCTGGTCATATTTCATCCTCATCATATTTTACATCCACATATTTAATTCTTTGTGTTTGGCAAGCCGAAGAGATTGACAACCTCTATATTTTGTTGGGGCAAAGTAGTTTGTTGGTGATTGTGTGCAGGTCCACGTTAATAATCGATAAATGGCGCTATTGACACCTTGCTGAGCCTTCTCCAAGTCCTACTAGTTCGACAACCTTGGTTTTGAAATCAAGGGAAAACTTCCGCAACGCTACTTCATGCCTTCCTCTTGGGGTTTCCCAACAGCAATCAGCAGAGAGACACTCTGATGACCCACAAGTATAGGGTATCTCTCGCAGTACTTTCGATAAATAAGAGTGTCGAACCCAACGAGGAGCAGAATGTACTGGCTTGTAGATATGAGTAAGGTTTCACTGCAAACACTAACAGAAGGATTTTTATGGGTTTTTATAGTAACAAATAAATAAAGTGCGAGTAAATAAAAGAGAACAATAATTATTGCAGCAAGTGGCCCAATCCTTTTTAGCACAAAGGACAAGCCGGTGGTTCTACTTATGATGGCTAAACGCTCTCGAGGACACATGGGAATTATGTCAAGTCACTTTCGCTTCATACCGCTGCTTAATGTTTAATGTTTTGCTAAGTGTCGTGTGGGTGAACCTATGCTAATGAACAACCCTTACTTGGACTAGAACACACTTGTGATTACACTTCCCTACAAGCTTCCGCAAATGCAAGGAAGTATTTAAGAATTAACTAACCACAGCCTTAAACTCTGAGATCCGACACTCCCTCATGCACTAGTTTACCGGTGGGGGTTTAGGTTTCTGTCATTCCCGCAACCACCTCACAAGCAAAATAAATACACAATGCATTCCCCTGGGCCCATAAAGGTGAAGTGTCATGTAGTCGACATTCACACAACACCAATAGAAGAATAGCACCACAACTTAAATATCAAACCATTAAATATTACTCAGCATAATTCCACTACTTGCAACAAGACTTCCCCATGTCCTCACGAACTAAACGAACTACTCACAAGACATAAAATGGATCATAATCACATAAGTATTGCATTCTAACATGACATATATCCATGAATAACAGCAAATTATGATATAACATAGTGATGCAAAATGGACGTATCACACTCTTAGACATGTCTTCACTTGGCTAATATCTTGATGACGATCGCCACACGACGTCATCCTTCATGAGCTACATAGGATCTTTCTTTCGATGCATACTCATGGAGAGGTACCTAACCACACATGAAAATACCAAGCACATAGATTATGGGTTAGTTCACAAGACTACATTGACAACGCTTACCAACCATGAGATCACATGATCCCTCATGGTACATCACTAGTCTTGTGTGTTGATCAACTTGCACTTAGCCTTGATCAACAAGTAATCTTCTTCTTTTAGCCTTAACTCCAACATATGGAGTTCAAGCATTGCTATGGACCAAACCTACAAATCTAACTCAATGCATACATTAGTCCATAGAGATTGTCATTAATTACCAAAACCACACATGGGGGCAACCATGCACTTTCACACTGGCAGCTCCCCACCCAGCGTATCCGGCGAAGCCCTTTCGGCCTTTCCGCCGGCGGAGCCCAAGGCGTGGGGAGGCTTGGGTTCCCAGTCGGCCCCTAGGCCGGCTATTTTTTTAAAGTTCATGTTCCCGCTACTTAAACAGCCGAAGTTCGGTGATCATAGCCACAAGTTTGGCGGAAAAAAAAGCCACAAGTTTGGCGATCAAAAGCAGCCACAGATCGGTCGTCGAATCAAAATGACGCAAATCGAATAGCCGGCTCGTCGTCCTCCACCTCCACCACGGTAGGCTCGGCCGATGTTGGTGCAGGGCTCGGGGACGTGGACGCCGACGTTGTGGCGGACCCTGGGATGGATCCCGGCGTGGTGGCGGAACTCAGCGACGGTGTCGTGGTAGAGCTCGTCGTTGGCGGTGGCGGCGGCGGAGTCGGCGCTGGTATCTCATCCAGGATGAGGTCGCACTGCCCCATGTACCACGCCTTCACTTTGTCGTCCATCGTCGTTGGGTTGCCACCCATGAGGAACGCCAGATCCGTGTTCCTCTTCTTTGCCGCGACAGTGGTCTTGAGGAGATCGACCTTGACGTCCTGCTTCTCCAGCAGCCGCGACCACCTCGCGTCGCACTTCTCCTCCCTCTGGACGGCGTGTGTCTTGGCGTCGGCGAGATAACGCTCGATCGACGAATGCAGCCTTTCGGCGGCCGGTGCACCCGCCTTCGCTTTCTTGTTTCCATCAGGGCGCCCATCTGCGGCTGCCGTTCCCGGCGCATCAGGGTTGTAGGCTTCTTTCCCCTTGCCGAGCGTCAGGCGAACCTCCCTCCACTTCTCGCATGATTCGATCCTGGTGAACACATGGAGGAACTTGAAGTCGGCGTCTTTGTTGTCATGTCGGTAGGTTTCGAACAACCGGACCATCTCTCGGCGGGCAAGAAGAAAATTTTCACCAGACACGGCGAAGAAAACATGAGGACATAGCGCGGCGAAAACGGGCTTACCTGACGCTCGGCATTGCCACCGCTCTCCGGGCGAGCCATGACCTCTTCTTGGATCCCATGCCATTTGCTACAAGCTTGTTGGATGATCGCCCAATGGTTCGCCATTGCTTTCTCGCCGCGCTTCATGTAGATTGTGTTGAACTCGGGATCACATAGCTTGCGCTCGTCGAACGCCGTCTTCACCCTCTTCCAATAATTGTCCGAATTCTGATTCACGCCGGTGATCGCGTCCATGCTCACTGTCTTCCAGGCTTCAGCCATGCACTCGTCTTCTTTGGAGATCCACTTGATACGAGGTTCGGCTTGCTTGGCGGCGGCGGAGGCCGTCTTATTCTTTTTCTTCCCTTTGGCCGCAGCGGCCGGCTCTTCCTCGTCATCGACTTCCTCCTCCTGCTCCCCGTCGAGTTCGTCTTCAGCCTATTCTTCCTGCGAGTACCCGGGGTATGATGTCGCGCTAGCTGAACCGGTCGTGATGATGTCGCCGATGTAGGCTTGCGAGTCACCGGGCATTTCGCTGAACACGCTGCGAGCGTCGGTGCTCTTGCCGCCAAACTGGTGCGGGCTAACCGGAGGGTAGAAGAGAGGGTCGCGGTGCAATGCCGGCGAGCTTGCGTAGGTCGATGAGCCCCCGTAGGGACCGTTTCGTGCTGAAGGCGGAAGGGCCACCCGTAGCAGGGTGCGGGAAGGCGACGTTAGGGTTGAACCCGCCATGTGGATCACCATCGGCGTACTCGGGCGAACTCCTCCAGCGGGGCGTGGCCGGCGACGCCGGTGAGAAGGCCGACGGGGACGGCGACGCAACGCTTGTTTGGCTTCCCCACACGCCGAGCGACAAGTAGAGGCCAGCGTGCGGCAGGAACACAGGCGCAGGGAAGCCCGCTTTCGCCCGCTCCGCCGCCACCGCCACCAGCTCTGTCACCACCCGCTCTTCCTCCGCCGCATCCTTTGCCTTCTTCCTCTCGTCCCTTCCCTTGCGATCGGTCGTGAGTGTGTGTCTGCACTCGGCTTCCGTCTTCCATTCGGCGTTGCGGCGGCGACAGCGGGTCGTCGTCGGCCGACCGGGAGACGTTGAATTTCCTGGGCGCCATTGAAGGTGGTTCTGGACGCGCGCGACGAGAAATGGCGGGATCTGCGGGCTATGGAGAAGAAGAAAAAGGAGGGAGCCGAAACAGGTTTGACTCGCTGACAGAGCTGGCCCACTCGTTTTTTCAATTCCGCCTGCGCTCCCAGGCGAAACCCGGTGCGATGGGTTCGGTCTGAAAACGCCGAATGACTTTTAGGTCAAAACCTCTTTGGGGGGGGGGGGGGGGCTGGAGTTGCTCTAAGTGGCCGCTGTACAAGTCTGTCCTCATGAGACTGATCACCGATCCGCCGGCCGGCCGGCCGGCTATCTATCCATATCACGTATCCCAGTCAGTCAGCAAACCTTTCCAATGTGTTGCAGCCAAGCCAGTACGTGAGACTGTGGCATGTCGCTGTACTGACCATCGCAATCTTGCGGTTATTTTCATTAACAAAAGAAGATGGCAGGAGTACGTGACCAACTAGCCAACGATCGGGATGATAACGAAACATGAAGGCACTCGAAGGTGGTTCATCTGCCTGCCAACATCAGTACACATCTCCGTCACTGCATATCAGAATAAAGGTTCGGCTGACTCTGTTGCCAATTGGCACAGGGCCGGCCAGAGCAAATGCATCAATGCAAGGTGCCAGCCAGTTCTGTTCTCCTTTGCTTGAGCTGGAAGATGTTGCTATAAGAGTAAAATGTATCCTGAGTCCAGAGAGTATTCTTGGTGCGCCAGCTGGGCCTTAGTTCCACCGTATAGCTGGGCCGTAGAGAGTATTCTCCTACACTGTCATATGGCACATCTAAATTCCTAAAATTAATTCCCCAGATTGTAAAGATGATTAAGCTTGACTCCTGCCAACAACAGGGGAGTGTGCAGTTTGAAGTTTTCTATACGCCCTTAGCACCGGGGATGTCGATCCACTCAAGCTGGAGCTCGATCTCCCCGCACTCCACGTTCCTCAGTCTCAGAACCACGTCCTGCTTCACCGTCCCCTCGGACAGGTATATGGCGCTCTCCTCGGCGAGGAAGTTCTGCCTGTTCGGCACCAGTTTCTTCACGACGGTGTTGTCCGGGACGCCCTGGAGCCTCATGTTCACAACCTCGACCAGCGGCCCAATGTCCAGCTCTGCGTTGCCCATTGGATCGTCGAAGAAGGTGTCCTTGTCAAATACATCCTGAAGGAGCAAGGGTCATCAGTTAACACTGCTGAAGACTGAGAATCTAAAACTTCAAATTTATTTTTCTTAGAGCAAAATGGTTAATGAAATTGTTTGATGTAGGTAGTTTTAATAACAATATGGCTGTCAACATCCGAGGATTAAGAGGCTGGGAATTTGTCCTTCATTTTCTGGGAAAAAAAGTCTAGGTTGATGCATCTGTACACACACTTGCAGAAAAAATGCTGTGGTATACTGGTAAATTGCACTATAGAAATAACATGTTTCCTTTTCTTTTTAGTTATAATATCATATTTCTTTTACTTAGGGAGAATGGGAAATTCTTGATGAATCCGTCGAGTCCGTTGATAGGTTAAAGAAAGATATTATTCGTGTAACGGACTCGAATCAACTTTACCCGGATGACCAGAGTATTTGACCATAACACTCTTTAACATTATGGAGAAGGATTATCTGATGGAGGAAGTGAGGACCTATACAAATATGCTATCGATTGAGGAAGTGAGGAACTATACAAATATGGTATGGTGATGTTAGCCTCAGCACAACGAAATCAGCACCAATGCTGCTTTTTATGAAAAGAAAAAAAAAACATGTTTCCAGTAGTTTGGATGAATTAGAACCTTCAAACAGACAAGGTCTCAGTGAAATTGTCAAATCTGTTCATATAGAGTGTAAATACTTCACTGCGGTTCTCACCACATATAGAAAGTAACACTTGAGATGCTTGTCTTTACTCAACCTTTTTCCAAAATATCCAGAAATGACACAACTCAGTTATTGTGAAAATTTGGAAATGTATCATGTTCTTTTTTATTTCCAAGGAGGAGGTGCATTTAACGAACCGATTGATGACAAGTGTCCAGCTATAAGTGAGACGTTTTAAACTTTTTGGTCACTCATAGACGTAAATATACTTGCAATTCCAAACAACAGAACTCAAAGGAAATACATCTTCAAAGCAATTTTTGTTTGGTATGAGAAGGAAAAGGGGAAATGGAAAAGCATAAGAAAGAGAAAGTAAGACATACCAGCTTAACAAGAACGGCAGGATCTTCGATGGAGAGGGTCAACTCATCGTTCCACTCCGGATTTACACTCTTTCTTACCACTCGCGTCTTAAGCTTCTGTGAAATGTTGAAAACGTAATAGCTAGGAATTAGATCGTAATAAGTTAAGTGGCGGACCTACGGGGTATGCCAAGTATGCCAGGGCATACCCCGGCCAGGACTTCCTGCTTTGTAGATCTGTTGCAAATAATTGATTAGTTTTGATCTTGCTGGGAGGCTCGCTATGCATCCATGGCATGCTTACAGGCCAAAAAAAAAGTATATGTACCCACAGGCAGGTTGAGTTGTTGGGCTAGTTAATTACATAGATAATTAATGATCCGGCATTAGCCCATAAGTTACTATACAAAGTGGAAATATCCGAATGCATGCACTTTTTTAAACGTGGATACATATAATTTATGTATATTCTAAATACATCATCTCAAAATATCATAAAAGGTAGAGTTGCTATTAACTCATACATATACTTTTCATGACTTAATCCCAATGTCCGATATGCTTTTGATGGGTCAAGTTATCCCCAATTTTCTAAAACTGGTATAAGACAACAGAACACCGGGAGAATTGAGAAAAAACTGGCCTAAAACAACAAACCGTAAAACTTGTACTCAAATCCTTCCACAGTTGAAACCGTGACAGAGCAGCACACTCAAGAGGAAACACGAGAGATTGATCGGCGATGAATTTTAGAGAAATGCTTATCAAAATTTTGGCGTGGCATACCCTCTACTAAAATCCTGGGTCCGCCACTAGTAATAACCTTTCTTCAACATCAAGAATAATCAGGAGATCACTCCAAAATGGGGTAGGAAACGCTGAGCTAGAAATCCCGGGGAGGCGAATTATTTTTTTTCTAACAGACTGCTCTTTCCGTCCACATCTTTTCAGGAAAGAAAACAAAATCCGCAAAATTTAACAGATTAGCAGGATGGATCGGCGCCGCAGTTTGTATCTGCCCGCCCGGCGAAGACAACGAGCAAGAAGCAACAAGTGCGAGACCCCGGCGTACCTGCTTTCCCATGCGGATGACGACGTAGGGGTCGCTGGAGCGGAGGTCGCGGATGGCGAGGTTCACGCCCCGCAGCACCCGCACCTTCACCAGCCCAACAAGATGTCCCAACATGGCGTCCCTCTCCTCCTCGTCGCCTGTACCCCTCTCTCTCTCTCTCTCTCTCTCTCTGCCTCGGCCTCGGCCTCGTCCGCGGCGGATGGTCAGATAAGAAACAATGGCGAATGGTCAAGGTGGGCGGCTGCTGCTGCTTTCCCTTCTCCCCCCCTGGTCCAATTAATACTTCCCCGAGTGAGTGCTGCCTGCTAAGAGACAATGAACAACTGAACACCTGGAGCGCGTGGACTGAGCTGTATAGTTTTGCTGACGGAGCGCGTTAATCTTTTTCCTACCATTTTCGGGGAGAAGGTTGAGGATTGCGAGACTACGAACATGCGAGAAAACGGAAACCACGGAAAAGTAAGGAACTAGTGAAAGCATAAATGTATTCTAATCAGAATAAAGGTTCGGGAGTTGGACGAGCCAACAGCAAGCAAGCATGATCCTGAACATGACAAGGGAAGAGACAGAAAAGGAAGCACGCATGTCTCTTTTGCCATTTGGCACGGGGCCGGCAAGAGCACATTGCCGGTTCTCCTTTGGTGGAGCTGGAAGTCAGCAACTCTTGCAACCGAACCAGGGTAAGATCGACGGTATGACCAGACAAGAAGATGTACGAAAGCAAACAAGAAGATTAATTGGGAGGAGGCCTGCTTCCGTACACCCCCTCCCAAAACTTAGAAGGGGGGTAATATAGTCTTTTGCTACTAATTAGTTGTTAATTAATACTATTGGCCCATAGGCACTCGTACGACTGTACAGTGCGCGACATTGGTACTCGTACACCTCTACATATGTATTTTTCTTCTTTTATTTCGATCGATACTTCAGCATACGTGGCGACTGCTGCTCTGAATTTCCGCCGCCGGAAGAGATAGTTGATGGTCTATCCTTCATCGTGAGCATGTGGACGCGGTCAATGGTTTGCTAGGTGTAGATCCAGATCAAGCGCTAGAATTGTGTACGCGTTGCTCATAGGGATGGCAATATTATCCACGGATCCGGATATCCGTGGATATCCAACCCGTTGGGTAAGGGTTTGGAGGGCATATTCTACTCATGGATTTTCGTGGGTGGATATCCACGAACTTGCAGGTTAGGCATGGATTTAAAACTGACTCCATGGATACCCATCAGAAATCCATTTGAAAAGTAAGACCCACATGTATGTGATCTTTTTATTTATGTTGTCTTATTATTGTAAACTTGCAACTTCGTATTATGTCGTGCCAATCGTTAGTGTGCTGTATCTAAAATTAATATTTGCAGTGTTTATTTTGTTATGTGACCTTTATTTTTATTGTTGATGTCCTCATGTACACATTGTTATGGACGGTGTTTATATTGCTTCATGGATCTAGATATCCATGGATAGCTGGATATCCAACAGGTATGGGCACGAGTAGCATCTGTGACCCATGGATAGTTTCGCGGGTGGGCAATGGATGAGCTCGTGGATATGGGCATGGATTTGGTTACGCTCGACCCATCCAAACCCGCCCCATTGCCATTCCTAGTTGCTCATCTCCATAACTGCCGATCCAGATCAAATCATTGGAAGTATCGTGTGTATAGTCCATCTCCATAGAACCTATCCAGGTTGCCAATGGAACCAAGCGAATAGCCAGATTGCTGAATTAACAGTAGGGTTAACAGCAACCTAGTGTAGGATGTGCTGCAATTTTGCCGCCACCGCCGTGGAACGTTCCTGGCAGAGCATGCTCCGCCATCTTGCCGACATGGAACTCGCTTGCCTCCTAAGAACGTATTGCAGACGGTGGACGGGCGCGACACTGCTCTTGCCGTACGTTGACGCTGCTCGTCGTTGGTGAAGACGGGACCACACGACCAATTCGGATTTCGTATACCTACGATTATGATTACATACGTGTATAGGTGCATACAGATCTAATAGGGTTTCTAAGGGGCCTAATACAACTTAATTAATATTTGTTTAATTAGGTAATAAAGACCATCATACCCTTCGTTATGAAGGGGTATGGGTCGATCACAGCCGTCATTGTGTTTGAGTTTGGGTTGAGTTTGGTGAGGGTTTGATTCCCAAGACATGTGAGTTGCCCTCCGTCCACATGTGGTTAACGCCCCGTCCGCAAGCCCTACTATAAAGTAACCACGTATCCATCATCATCTTACCTTCACATCAACATCGTTATACGCGCGCAAATGGAAACACCCGAACTAAGTTGTTGCTCCTGGACAGGTTTGAGGATCCGGTAGTAGATTGCGGAGAGGCCCATAGAACTCCCATATGTGGTTAATGCGCTCAGTCTTGGATCAGCGGAAAAGAACTCGGGTCCTAGGCGACACTAGTATAACAAAACTTCACGATTGGCCTTCCGTCGGTGCCTTATCTTTATTAAATTATTCTCATCGCAACAGAAATTAAAGATTAACATGTAAGTTGAGCCTAGCTATCATATTAACAACAAGACTAGATAAATGTATTCTAGTCAGAATAAAGGTTCGGGAGTTGAACGAGCCAACCGCAAGCAAGCAATCCTTAACATGATGACATGAAAGAGACAGAAAAGGAAACACGCATGACTCTTTTGCCATTTGGCACAGGGCCGGCCAGAGCACATTGCCGGTTCTCCTTTGGTTGAGCTGGAAGCCAGAACTCTTGCAACCGAACCAGGGTACGATCGACGGCATGAACAGACAAGAAGATGTACGAAAGCAAACAAGAAGATTAATTGACGAAATAGGCCGTAGCCCCGCTATATAAATATAGCAACAACACGAATACAACCAACAGTCTCGCAATGCTGGGGCGGCAGCAAACATACACCCAAAGCAAGGGGAAGAGAAGAAAAGAAGAAAAACACAATGGAGACATAGGCGGATCAACTAAGCGACGGTGACCCGCGACCGTTGCGCCCTCCGAAGAAGTACCACCACACTCCTAGCGTCGAATCGTCGAGTACCGAGCAACACCTTCAAGAAGGGGAGCACTGCTGCCCGGACCATAGGTCCTAGGGTTTCCCCCGGCACACGGATGGAAGCGGACTACGGGTAGCCACGACGCCCTTCAGGAAGGGCAGATGCCACCCACAGGTGGCACCGCGTCGGTGTCAGGCGAGCTGACAAGGATTTCTCCCGAAAAACCCCAATCCACACCCCCGGACGATCTGCTGCACAGGAGCCCCACGAAGACGAAGCCTCGAAGCCACCAGGCTCTCCACCCACCAACTTGCGCCACCACGATCCCGAAGCCACCAACGCCGTCTCACCGAAGAAGCTGTCCGGAGGTCTGCAAGACGAAGATGCGGAAGAAGAATGAACTGGGGTCAGCAGTACCGCGGCCAGCGAAAGGGACCAACCTCCACCGCCGAGGACGGTAATCGATCGGACGAGGCAGCAGAACACACCAATCCCCGTAAGGTCCGGCCGGGCCCAGCGGGCCCGTAAAGCCCCCTCGGGGCACACCAGTCCTAATAGGGTCCAGCCGGGCCCGTGAAGCTCGCCGCCACGCTGCAATAGGCCGGCCGCCGTCCCCGCTGTCCCCTGCATCCGTCGCCGCACCTTCAGCTGCAGAACAAGCCACAGGTCAGGCCGGCCCGCCACAACCCAGATGGGGCCCGTCGGGCCCAGATCTGGGCCGCAGGGCCCGGCCGGCCATCTCCGCTGCTTGCCGCCCGCAGGCCGCGCGCGTCGCCGCCGTCCTGCCACCACCCGGCCGGAGCCGGGCCGCCGCCGCCCTAGGAACGCCACCGCCGACGAGGGGGATCCCCGCCTCCACCAAGCTCGGCGCGGGGAGAGACGGTCCGCCGCCGCCAGCACGACCGGGCCACGCCCGGCAGCCTCTGCCGGCGGCGGCGACGGGGGAGAGAAGAGGGAGGGGGGCTAGGCGGGGGGAGGGGCAGGGGGTGCGCCGCCGCCAGCAGGGGCGACGGGCGCGCTCGCACGGGAGAGAGAGGTGCGCTGTTTCTGCACGCAGGGCTTTCGTGAATCGTCCAGAAGAAGATTAATTGGGAGAGAGGCGTTTTGATTCCCAAGCTCATATGCTCCTAGCCAATTAAGAAATTCAGAAAAAATAGTAAAATATTTCAAAAAAAAAAAATCCAAATCAGCCATCTTTGGGTATAGCTTTCTCTCGCTCCTGAAAATCTGGCGATTTTTTCCTTTTCAGATGTTCTAAAGGGTGTACATCGTATGGCATCTTAATCGCCGAAGGAACCGCCATCATTTTGTCCCACCAGGCGTTCATTGACTCAGAGTGCAGTGGCATAGGGGGTGGCGGAAGTCCGAGACGGTCGTAAACCATCTTGAAGACCTAAGAGGAGTAAGAACAGTCCTTGCACACACTGTCCCGTTGCTAGAGAGGCACAACCGACAAAAAGAGGCAGGGGTTCTACACTAGCCAGCAAACACGACCCTGGTGAACATGAAGCAAGCAAAGACACGAAAATGCACAATATTTTGCCAATTGGCAGAGACGGCGAGAACAAATGGAAGGTGCCAGCCAGTTCCCTTTGCTTGAGCTGGAAGCCAGCAACTCTTCCACAGTAACCCAACCAAGGTACCATCGCACGGCATAACGAGACAAGACGCGCCAGAGCAATTAAGCAAGCAAACGAGAAGAATAGGAATGAAAAGCTGAAATATCAGCTGCCAGATGCGGCAACCACTTTCTACACCCACTGATCCCAACTGATAAATGTGAAAACGAGGATACAGGGAAAAACAGATGCAAATTTTCACTATATAAACTGGACGCAGGCTGTATGTGATGATAACTAACGACAAGGATGTAGCTCGTGTTTGGACTTTGGTAACTGTCCAGACAAAATATCATGTGTGATACGCTTCTTCTCACTACAAAATATCAAGTATGATTTCTATTCTCTTTACTGGTTTAATTTAATAATCAAACTCGCGTTTATTAATCACTATCTCTTTCAAGCTGACCCGCTGCTGGACACCAACTCCAACTTATGCCGATGTATCCCTCAGCTCACTGTGAGCCTTCTTCGGCCAAGGTAAGCACCAACTGCTCTTCAGGGCCCCTGAAGAGCTTTGGATTCATAGACCGGGGCTTCTGGTGAGCTGGAAACTGTACTTGGTGACCAATCAGTTCAACCAAAAAAATGTGATCTCAGTCAGGGCCACCAGACCGCCAAAGGAGACATCTTGCTCCCATTAGGCCTTCAGATCCTCAGACATCGCCGACGGTATACAGTGCGTTGTCAGGATGTCCTTGGTAGCAGCCTTCGCAGTTTTTGTCTCGAGGACGACAATCTGTCAAACCATACATTAGTTACTCAATTAATAGCCAAAAAAGTAACTGCATTAAACATGGACCTTAAACCTCAAAAAAAAACATGGACCTTGACATTGACATCTGCAAAGAAACAAGTCATGCCATGTGATGGCTAACTATTGTGTTATTGTTCTACTTTATGATAGGACTATCCCACATCGTCATTTAGAAGAGGCCAAGGGAAGTTCATAACAGTAAATCGACCGGAGATATATTCTTAAAAGGGGGAATCAAATCAGTAAAGCTGCAAAGATCATACACTAGAGATCGACAGAAAATATAAGGGACAATTGTCAACACCATTTTCCAACTTGCATGATCTTTGTACCATTACTAAGAAAGTAATCACGAAGGATTACTGGTATAATTTGGAAAAACTGACCAAGGTCATATCTTTGTTTTAGCAGGGACTTGAAGGAGATAACATGGTTGGCAGGAGAGATGTTAACTAGTCAAATAAAGAAGGAACCTGGGGTCTACCTGGTCATACTCCAAATCAAACTTCAAGAATTCATCCTTGCAATTTTCCACCGTTGTAACTAAATCCTTCAAATTTTTCACAGGTTGACCATTGACAGCAAGGACCTATTAACAAGATGACAATAAAGGGTTTTAGTCACCCTTCCCTAATATAAAGCCGAGCAATCATATGTACATACAGTGTCAATTATTAGGTTCCGAGTCAACTGTCTAAAAACAAAGAGGTGCTGGAATTCTAGAATAGCACTGAGAATGCCTATCTGGGAATTATATTAGACTGCAACTGCTTCACTACAGAAATCAACCGGAGTAACTCATGCAAGTGTATCCTAAAACTTTCTGTTACCTGAGTGTTCACAATATCTTCATAACCGATATTGATATCTGCCACAAGCACCTGCAAGTGTTCAATGCATACAATCATGTTAGGAGATAACAGAAATTTTAGTTCATTATAGAGCTAAAAGAATACTTCAGTCATATCAGAACAGAGATGTCATGAACAACTAACACGAGAAGAACTTATAACCTGTGATACCACCACCAGCTGTTCATCAGGTGATTGCGCCATAGAATGCAAATGCTTGACCAGCAACTTGACAGGTGCATCATATTCATAGTCTTTCCCATACTGAAAAATAAGTAGATCCAGTAAGCTCAGGAAATATTTCCGTTTTTCTATTTAACATTCTCTTAAATACATAACTAAGTTCACAGAGGTGAAAGCAGTTGCAGGAGAAAGAATGCTAAAGGTTGGATTAATATCTTAATAATAAGTTATGTGTTTGCTGTTTTCTAGGGAGATTGTTCAAGAACAGAAGTTGCTAAAAAGGCGATAAGCCCTAAAATGTTCTGCTTCATAAGTAAGACCAAAGTAAATTTCAAGGAACTTCTTTGCCATGGTAACTATCAGAGATTACAACTGATCTGCTTCATAATATCTAGCAAGACAAAAGCAAAATTCAAGGAACTTCTTTGCCATGGTAACTATCACGGATTACACTATACAACAGTAGCTGAAACACAGATCTAATTTGTTGTGGGCATAATTTTAATTTCCTAATTACATCTACGAAACAAATCAGCTGCATAAAGCATCCCTCGCTACTGAGCTTCTAGATCTATATGCATGTGAATTTTGAATATCAACAGGGTTATCATTAGCAAGTGGCTACATAGATGAAGAACATTTACACCGCATCACTATGAGCACTGAACATTTCAAGTGAACAATTTTCATTGAAAGCTTATTACTAGTAGTCTAGTAGTGTAGATGACCTCATTTCGTTATTGGCTCCCTTTAAGGTCAAGAAGATCAGGATCCAACCAAATCATACTGAAATTCAAGACATTGGAAGCATTGTTTGTTGATTATTCAATGCACTGGAAATAGGATGCAAATAGTAGATAGAAACCTCGGAACGAAGATATGGAACAGAGACAGCTGCAAAAACAAAGCCTGCAACAATGTAATATGATGGTGGCCTGCCCTTGACATGAGCTGCAATGAGCCGCTTGTGGGTCGCTAGCTTTATTTTAAATTCATGAACTTTTGAGTCGCGCAGGACTTTAATAAGGGCTTTGTCGCCAGTATACTTCTGAGAAACAAGATAACTAAAGCCAATACGCTCGCCATGCCTGAAAGGAACTAATGCACGAAAAAAGGGGATTAGTAATAACATTTGATTAAAAAAGAAGCATTTTATTGTTTTACATAAGGAGGTTTGATTTTATCAGGAACGAAGTTTCATTAAGATGCTATAAAGCTAAAACAGAAAGAAAAGTTTGCCAATATAAACCACAGCAAGAATCTTTTCAGTACCACATAAGGAAATTTGACAAGACTCATGTATCTACAAGATTCAAATGGATACAAAAATCAGCAGTCAAGTTGGCCGGCTGCAAATATTCTACATGTATTAAAAAACAGAATTTAAGTGTTACAAGCTATCAGAATAATGCACTCAGTTAGAACCATCATTGACTCCAGAGAGAAAGAATAGTTGTATTAACAAAGCTTTCAGTGATACTTTCATACCAAAAACACAAACATGGAAAATAAGAGATAAAGGTGGTATCTAGAGAAGAGAAGTCTAACAAAGAATGGCGTTATGATTAGACCTATGTAGAGCACAATATAGGGCATTGAATGAAGAAGCTCCAATGCACAAAGAGTTAAAAAACTTAAAATATAGGAAGATGTGACATACCTGTACCATCGTTGGCAATGTCAATACCATCAAAACTAAGAATAATATCTGATGGTTGCAGACATCCAGACTCAGGAGCAGTAGGTTCCACCCTCCTAACACGAACACCCTTTTGATCCGGTTTCATTCCCATTGATTTCCGAAGATCAGGATTTTCCATTTTCTGCCATTCTATCCCAATTATAGGGAAGCCTGAAATAATATTGCAAAAGATAATTAGCAAATGAAAAAACATATCAAATGCGGAACATCAAAGAGATATATGTGGACAACATAGTATTGAGCATTAGACCAGGGGGTGACATTAATATTTTGTCACTTGCATGGTACATCAAAAGATCAATACAGAAAAGAGACACATCAATCAAAACAATGTATCTGCATACTGGATAGTGCATTGAACATGTTATGTATTCTGCACTAGCCAACTATCCCAAAAGTCCAAACTAATGGAAAGGCTAAGTGCAATCCACATATAGTGTGACTCGGGGAGGAAGAGGCCAACACGTGCAACCGGAAGAGAGCAACGGCGCGCAGGTCTCAGAGGTATGGCGCAAGACAGGCTCATACTTGGACACAAGGGGGGCTGCCAGCAATTTTTAATAAATTGTGCAAACCAGGACTCGAACTCGAGACCTCAGGCTCTGATACCATGTTATGTATTCTGCACTAGCCAACTATCCCAAACATCCGAACTAATGGAAAGGCTAAGTGCAATCCACATATACTGTAACAGAACAAACTGAATGAGAAGGAGTAGCAAATAATTAAGGAACTAATAAAAAGAAGAGGACAAACAGAACTATGACTATATATTGGATTATTAATGCGATGATAACAAACCCAAACGATTAAGATTGCACGAGCAATATAAAGCATCAGACTGCAGGACACGAAAAATCAGAAGAAACGCTCGTATGAGACCCAACAGTAGTAATAATTAACAAATACTTGCAAAGTCATAAGGAAGAGTTAGATTAAGACCGTGGTATAGATTATGCCTATAATATAATATCATTCGTAACTTCTAATAAACCAGTTAAATGGTTCAAAAGAATGTCAAAACATTGTTCAGTGTGCTCAAGACAAGCAGTAAATTGAATAAAACCATTGATCATAACTAGATAAGCAAATGTATCTTCGTACAATATTCGAATAGGACAATATACCTGTATACGCTCCAGATTTTTCATAGTCTTGAATAAAGTGCTTGATAACTGGGGTGGGTATCACATAACCTATATTCTCTGCATCTTCGTGTTTGAGAGACTGAAAGGCTATACCAACACATATGCCCCTGTCATTAAAAGCTGGGCCACCTGAATTTCCTGAATTGATAGCTGCATCTATCTGTCGACAGGAAAAGGTCCAAATTTGAAAGTTATTAACAAGTAGATAAACAATTATATGATTCCTCGGAAGATTAACTTGAGATCTAGTATTATTCTAGCATGGAAGTTATATGAAGGGATGAGAAAAATGGGAAGAAACATACCTGCAGTCCTAAAAGTTCGGTAGAACCATGAACATATGAAAGTACTTCTATCCTAGAGACCACACCACTTGTCACTGATATTGTATCTCCTCCAATTGGGTAACCAACAACAGTGACTGCATCCTGAAGTGCTGGTAACGACCCAAACTCAACTGGTGAAACTCCTTCCCAGAATTCGTCATCACTGACAGTTAACAGCGCTGAGATGGATAGAACAGTTCAAGTTAGGCCGCGTAAGAAATATAGACAAAAAAACTGCAGCCACTCAACAAATAAAACTATCAGGTCCAATTACTTAAAGATTTAGTCTATTCCGAGACATCTGCTGCACTGACATTTAAAAGTTCAAAGATTTAGGTCTGTAATATTTCCAAGAGCTGATGTTGTAGAAAAAACAATTGAGAATACCCAGAGTTTGACTCCACGTGTAGTAACTTTCCAACTAGCCCATGGTGAGTTTGGTGACAAGTACTCCCTCCGTTCCAAAATAGATGACTTTTATTTGCCTACATATAAATGTATTTAGACATCTTTTAGTGTGTAGATACATCCATAAGTAGACAAATGGAAGTCAAGTATTTTGGAACGGAGGGAGTATATGTTAGGTTTCAAACCGTAACTAATACAACTAGTGCTAAACAACAAGAGAGTCCAAACTAGGAGCCTAAAGATTGAAGTTCCCATCTTCCAGTAACTTCCCGTGCCATGCTATCAAAGTAACCAGGGAAGACATTGGAAGAGTCTGCGCAAAGATACAGGACAAGCTCTATGACGCGATTAAGCTTAAATAAACGAAACCAAGAAACAAGAATTGCAGGCTATCTCAGTTGAAATTTACATGGGACAAGCTCAATGACACAGTCAAGGTTGAACAAAAAAAAAATGAAGGAACAAGCAATGCAGGTGGTGGTGGAAGTGAATGGGAGAGAGAGTGCGCACCAATGTCGCACTCGGTGCCAATGGCGAGGACGGTGGCGAGGTACTTGGTGTCGGACCCGCGCTTCTTAAGCTTGACCTGGGTGAAGTGCTCCACGGAGTGTGCGTTGGTGAGGACGCGCCGGCCGCTGATGATGAAGCCGCTGCTGCTGGAGCTGTACTGCCGCTTGCGCTGCCACGGCAGCGAGAAGTTGGGCTCGGTGTGCACGCAGAAGACCTTGACGACCGCGTCCATGGACGGCACCACCCGCCCGACCTCCTCCCAGCCCGCGGGGCCCAGCTCCGCCGCTGCCGCGTCCACCCCGTTCGCCACGGGCTTCGCCTCCCCGCGGCGGGGCGGCGACGTCGCGCGCGAGGCGTTCGCTTCAGCTGCAGCCTCGAGGCGTCGCGACTTGCGCCCGCGGCGGACGCCGGCGGCGGGGGCGGGGCTGTCGGAGACCGCGGCTGCGGCTGCGGCGGCGGTGGCGGTGACTGCAGCAGGGACGTCGGGGGACGGAGAGCGGTTGTCCGCTGCCGCCTTGGTCTTGCGGCCGCGCTTGCGCTTGCCCTTGGAGGTGGAGCCGTCCATGGTGGTGGCGGGCTAGGGTTTCTCGGCGCGCGCGTGGAGGGGCCGCCGAGCCGAGGAAGACGAGGTGGAGAAGCCCGGCTGGCTTGCCTGGCTCGGTCGGATCGTATTATGGAGGGCCGTCCGGTTCGACCACGAGATGCATATGGCGCTAGGCGCCGACAACTGCCGCAAGTTTCCGCCTTGTCCCTGGAGATACGTCTTCCATCCAGCTTAGGTACTGCAATGCAATGCAATCAGCAATGCACAGCTCAAAAACATGTGAAATTATGAACCTTACGTTTCGATCTAGAGGGTGACAGAGATAGAGAGACATTTTGCTCGTTGCACCAGCTGGTGATAGCAAGCTTTCTCAGTGCAGTTGGTTTTGTAGTCATATCTGATAGATCAGTGCCGATGTCTGATAGAAGGCTGTAAGTGGTGTGGAATAGTGGAATCAACTACTTCAGTGCAACATCATATTATGATATCTAGCATAGTTAGTCAGACAGCACTACTGTTCTTTTTCCCTCATGACAGATTCGTTATCATTTCAGCAAGTTTTAGAAAACTGCCGAGTCTCAGGATATATAAATGATTAAGCTAAATATGTAGTATTATCTAACAATTAATTTATGAACAAATTGTTCGTGGTATGTCTACATGTGTGACAACGAGGAATCATGTGCACGTGTGATGAGTATGTCCAAAGATGGATTGGTAAAATAGCATCTTCTCTTCTTCTTTCAAGAATAGCAGATTTGTGCATCAAGGGGAGCTAAAAAAACAGAAATAAGAAACATGAATCATCCATAAACATGACAGTGGAAAGATCAGTTGGGACATTCTCATAACAGCCTGTTTGGACCATGTCCAAGATTGCACACTTCCTTCTTTTGACATCCACGACATACTCCACACAAATTGGTTCAATTTTAGTCATTTTTCTCTCCCGGGAAAGACCATAAGTAAGACCCCAGTTAACAACATAAACACGCAACACAAGGGATAAGACAAAACATAAAACCCTCAACCGGATAGATTTGGTCCAGTCATACGACAAAATGCTAGGAGTTCAGATAGTCATTCCTCACTCTCATGCCAAGCTAACCTCAAAGCCACTAGTCTCATCATTCAGTTCTTGTCTGCTACAGCATAGGGCCGGCCCTGAGATTTTCGGGGCCATGTTCAAAACTAAAATTTGGGGTCCTTAATATAGATATCATACAATGAAAATTTGGGGCCCTAGCAGCAGCAGTACTCACCTCCTCGAGTAATCGCCGATCGTGGTTCGTGGATTCGTGGTCACTCGGCGCCTCGGCCGGCCGGTTGCCGCTTGGGGATGGTCGATCTAGGCATGCGCCGAGCCGCCGATCACGGTCGCACCGTCGCGAGTAGACAGGATTTAGCAGGGTCGGGGATTTAGGCGGAGCCGCGGAGGCAGAACGGCCGAACAACGACGGACGGAATTCCTACGGAAGATGGAAAGGCAGGCAACCAACGATGATTTGCTTTATGCGTACTTGCCATCCTTGACTCTCTGACCCATTTGTTAAAAGTCTTTTTCTTTTGTACTGGGATTACAATATATAGGCATACCTATTTAGATAGGGGCCCCTAAATTTTTGGGGGCCCGGTTCGGCCGCCCACCCTGACCCCCCTCAAGGCCGGCCCTGCTACAACATTGGCCTTCCTTGCTGCTGCCGCTAGCTCGTTGACTTTCCTTTCCAGGGACATCACCTTCACCTCCAGGTCTAGGAGCCTCATCTGGGCCCAAAAAATCGCCCACTGATCCTTGCTCTGTGTCATCTGAAGTTTGAAGATACGATCGTTGATCTCACGTTCACGTTTGTAGCGCTCCATGTCACGTTAGTAGCGCTCCATTTCACGATTGTGGCGCTCAGTGGCCTCCTCACGATTGTGGCGCTCAGTGTTGGGAATAAACCCAGCGGCATGTGTGTGTGTCGCTGGCGGCGTGAGTGCGTCGTGTGTTGATCGTGTGGCGATCCGAGTTGTAGTGTGTGCGTGCGTTTGGAGTTAGTCTGCAGTTTGTCGTGTACGTAGCATGGAGGAGCTGCATGCAGTAGGGGCCGTTGATCATCATCATTTTTATGCATAATGCATAGCTCTAAAACCCTAAAAACCTCATTGCAATTAGTTTCCAGTGCTTCATTTATATGAATTTACAGTGCAAACTACCTATTTTTCAGTTCAGTGTGCAAAGTGCACACTCTATTCAAAGAGGAAGGTGGCTATGATCGACAAGACCTGATCAAGCAATGCGCACAATGATTGCAGCATTGGATCCCATAGGAAGCTGAGAAGTAATTCAAACGAGTTTGAATTGGAGAGAGGGAAAGAAGATCAACTTGGGGAGCAAGGAAGGCATAAAGCAAAAAGGTGAAAAAGGTGAAGAACACCCCATGTGCCCCTCGGCTGTGAAAAAGGAAGGAAGCTTCCTCCTCTCCGAACCATTCCACCCAAGAAGGAAAAGGTGTATAAAACCACCACCACACCACCGCAGCATCAATCAATCCGCATCCATCCATCCGCATCCATCCATCCCATCCTCATCCATCAACAGCCAACACCACACACCTTTTTTCCATCTCTCCCACTTCCCACCAAGAACACCCCAAGAACAGCAAGAACACCACGAACCGAAGCAAGAAGACGAGCAAGAAAAGCAAGATCAAGATCAACATGGAGATCATGAGAAAGAAGTACAAGGCCTAGGTGATCTGAAGCTCAGGAACAGCTACTCCACATCCACCCCTGTCCTCACCTCTTCCTCCTCTGCTTCGACAGTGTTTCAGTGAGCTTAGCCAAGAACTTCTCCCTCTTCCCCTGTGTAATCTTGTCGTGAACTGAGAGGATCATCCATCTACGAGCAGACCTTGTGATATCTGGCTGTGCAGCGACTTGAGTGACACAATTCTCTGCCGTTACCGAATATTTGCATGATCTACTTGTTGTGACTTTTGATCTGTGTGTGTATGGCTAGTCCCTGCATGCTTGTATGTTGCAATTCCATCCTTTGCCTCCAATTGCTTGTTAACTCACTTGGATCTGGCTTGACAACCCAGAAAAGAGTGATCTTTGTGCTTTGATTTTTCTCCTCCTTAAAACCTGCTAAAAACCCTTGCTTGGATGACTAGTCTCTGCAAGTTGAGCACCAAAATCTTGTCCCCTGTCTAAAACTTGCTTAGATCCTTGATAGGCTCTGGATTGACAACCCTGAGGCTACAAGTTCAATTCTGAATTAGTTGTGGTTTAATTTCCTTGCAAAAAACCTTTACCTTTCTGCCTAAACCCTAAAAACCTGAAAAAGATTGATTTCGACCCAGTCACTGCCAACACTTAGAACCATCATAAACTTGTTGATCCCTATGGAGACGATAACAAACACCCCCCTAAAATTACAGCAGATCAAAATTGGCGCCGTTGCCGGGGATTGACTTTTGTTTGGAACTTTGTAGTGCAGCAGACTAGGTGGTGTGTAAGATTGATGAACTTTATGCATGATCTGCATGTTTGAGATGCTTTACGTCCTTTGATCTGTAACTAGAATTGTTATTAGGGGATTTAGTTCACTAACCTTTGATAAAAGTTCTTGTTTGTGATTGTGTGTAGAAGAAACATGACCTACCTTATGCAGCACCTGAAAGTGTTGAATGCAGTCTGAGGATTCACCTCTAGCTCCATTTGACCCAGAGCCAGAAAGAACTTTTCTGGCAAGAAGAAGAGCAGCATCAGTGTCCTCCGTAGAAGATCAAGAGGAGAGACAGTCAGTCATCAGTATGGGTGACCAAAAGTTGAGAGATTTATGGATTCCCAAGGATCAGTTGGCAAATACAGATGTTGTAATGCCTGCCATCCAGGCAAACAACTGGGAGATCAAGCCAGCACTAATTACTATGGTGCAGCACAATCCATTCAAGGGCAGTGCATTGGAAAGCCCTCATGAACATATCAGAAATTTTCTTGAGTATTGTAATACCCTGAAGCACAATGGAGTACCCCCAGAGGCTATAAGGATGCAGTTGTTTCCATTTTCTCTGTCTGGCCTTGCAAAAATGTGGTTTCATGCATTGCCAATACACTGCAGAGACACTTGGGAGCATTTGTTGCAAGCATTCTTTGAAAGATACTATCCTCCCACCAAGGCAGCTGAGTGCAGAGACAAGATTACCAGATTTGTGCAATATGAAGGTGAAAGCTTGTATGACACTTGGCAGAGATATCAAGGATTGATCAGAATGTGCCCTAACCATGGTCAGGAACAGTGGTTGATCTTGCAGACATTTTACAAGGGTTTAACATCTCAAACCAGAGCCTTTGTTGATTCAGCAGCTGGTGGTGGAATTATGAACAAGACCCTTGACGAAGCCACAACATTGATTGAAAGTATGGCATCCCACAATTTTTCTTGGACCAATGAAAGGACAGTGCATCCTAACCAACAGTTAGAAATTCAGTCAAGTGGCCAGAATGATTTGGAGGCTAAGCTGGACAGCCTTACCAACCAGTTGTCTCAGCTCATGCAAGAGAAAAATAGCAAGGCAATTGTGCCAGTGAATCAAGTATCATCTGCTTGTGTGATTTGTGGGAATGAAGGTCACTCACCTCAGGAGTGTTCCTTGTTTGAAAATCCTGGAAACCAAGTAGCTGAAGTGAATTATGCCCAGAATCAAGGTGCTTTTTCCCAGAGCTACAACCCTGCTTGGAAAAACCATCCCAACCTGTCCTATAAGAATACAAACCACCAGAGCTACCCCCAAGGAGCACAGCAGAATTATGTTCAAGCCAGTCAGCAAAATTTCAGACCTCAGGGTAATATGCAGTATCATCAGCCACAGCAGCAACAACAGCAAGCAAATTACCCAAGTTCATCTAACAGTCAGTCAGAAATTAGTGAAATGATGAGATTACAGAAGGAAATGTTCAGTGGTATGCAGGAAACCATGAAGATGCAGTCGGAATTGTTCTTCAAAACCATGCAGACACTAACAGCTGGTATTTCCAATACTCAAGCAGCTCAGCCAGCCAACAAATTGCCTGCACAAGCTGAGAAAAATCCAAAGCAATGTGGAGCAATTGAGACAGTAGAAGCAGTGACAACTAGGAGTGGAATAGGTACATCTCCACTGCTGAAAGCACCACCAAAATTGACCTACGTTGCTCCAGCCAGAAGAGCAACAGAACAGCAACCTCAAGATACAGGAAACACTGTATCAGATCATGAAAAGACAGTAGAGCCAGCAGTTGAAGTTGAAAAGCCAGAAAATTCAGGGAAAAAGGGAGTGGAAAATCTGCCTGCAGCTGACAAATCAGGAGTTACTGTAGAGCAACCAGCCCCTGTCATTCAGAAACCTGTTGCACAAAAAGTCCCATTTCCTGAAAGACTTGAGAAAACTAAAGAAGAAAAGCAATATGCAAAATTCTTGGAAACCATGAAAGAAGTTCAAATTACCATACCAATTCTTGATGCAGTGTTGCACATTCCCTTGTATGCCAAGTTTTTCAAGGATTTAATCACAAAGAAAAGGAGTTTAGAAGACCCTGAAATAGTTGCTCTGACAGAGGATGGCAGTGCAGTCATTCAGAACTATATGCCCAAGAAACTGGGAGATCCTGGGAGTTTCAGCATCCCTTGTGTGGTTGGAAAAAGAACCTTCACAGCACTTTGTGATTTGGGTTCTTCAGTAAGTGTATTACCCCAAGCTGCCAACAAGAGGCTTCAATTAGGTGTTCTGAAGCCCACTTCCATGACATTGCAATTAGCAGACAGAACATTGAGAAATCCAGCAGGAATTCTAGAGGATGTGCCTGTCCAAGTTGGAAACTTTGCCTACCCAGTAGATTTTGTGGTCTTGGAAATGGAGGACAATTTGGACTCAATGATTTTAGGCAGACCATTTTTAGCCACAGCTGGAGCTTTAATTGATGTGAAAGGTGGAAAACTGAAATTACAATTTTGTTCTGAGCAAGCTGAATTCAGCATGAAACATGCTTCTCACCTCCCCCATACCTTAGAGCAATGTCATGCAGTCGATATAATTGACAAAAGTGTCGTGGAGTCTCTGACCGAACTACAACCCCAAGAGCCTGAAGTGCAAGTCTTTGTCACAGCTGACAACACAAAACCCCAGGAGCTATGTGGAATTACCCTCTTTAGTAATGCTCTGGACAAAGTTGAAAGTAAAGAATCTCAGCAATTCCATAATTCTATTGTTGAGCTAAAGGAGTTGCCTGCTCATTTAAAGTATATATTTCTGGAGCAAGAGAAAATACATCCAGTGATAATTAGCTCTGCTCTGGATGGGGAACAGGAACAGAGTCTGTTGTAAGTTCTCAGCTTATACAAGAATGTGATTGGTTATTCCATTGATGACATCAAAGGAATAGATGAAAAGGTCTGCTCCCACAGAATTTACCTAGAAGAAGATAGCACACCAACAAGAGAAGGGCAGAGAAGATTAAATCCTATCATGCAAGAAGTAGTGAAAAAAGAAGTTTTAAAACTCCTTCAGGCAGGAATGATTTACCCCATATCTGACAGTGAGTGGGTGAGTCCAATACATATTGTGCCCAAGAAAGGAGGTTACACAGTTGTTAAAAATAAAGAAGGAAAGCTAATAACTACCAGGCCTGTCACTGGATGGAGAATGGTAAATGATATCAGAAAACTGAATAAGGCAACTAGGAAGGACCATTTTCCCTTGCCATTTATGGATCAGATGTTAGAAAGGCTGGCAGGACAGAAATTCTATTGTTACCTAGACGGCTACTCAGGATTTCTGCAAATTCCCATTCACCCAGCTGACCAAGACAAAACCACCTTCACCTGTCCCTATGGAACATTTGCTTACAAGAGATTACCCTTTGGTCTTTGCAATGCACCTGGCACATTTCAGAGGTGTATGATGTCCATTTTTTCTGATCACATTGAGAAGATCATGGAAGTATTCATGGATGATTTTACTGTATATGGAAAGGATTTCATCACTTGTCTGAAAAATCTGATAGCAGTTTTACACAGATGTTCAGAGCAAAATTTGATATTGAATTGGGAAAAATGCCATTTCCTTGTTAATGAAGGAATTGTACTTGGACATTTAGTGTCAGCCAGAGGGATTGAAGTGGACAGAGCAAAAGTAGATGTGATTGCTAAATTACCACCTCCTGAAAATGTGAAAGGAATACAGAGTTTCCTAGGCCATGCTGGTTTTTATAGAAGATTCATTAAGGATTTCTCCTTAATTGCAAAGCCACTCACAAGACTGCTTAACCAAGATGTCAAGTTTGTGTTTGATGAAGCATGTATGCAAGCATTCAACAAGTTAAAAGAAGCTCTCGTTACAGCCCCAATTGTACACCCACCTGACTGGACTCTGCCATTTGAGCTAATGTGTGATGCCAGTGCGGTGACCCCGCACACCACTGCATATTATAGTGTACAAGTCGTTGACATAACATCCACGGAAGGACTTATCCGTAAATATTACATCCCTCAGAGTAGTACAACAGAAACATTACGGGTCCACTTTATTACACACTGCTAAAGATTACAAGCCAGAAGTGTACAAAAGCTTCAACGTCTTCCTCCGACATGGGAGGAATTTCAACTACAGTACGGTTGACTGAAGTCAACTTATTAACGATAGAAAGAAGTAAACTAAGAACCATCGGCTCAACAACCTAAGTAGTACTAGTCTAGTATTGTTTGGCCCTGCCCCTAAGATAGGAGACTAAGTCTCGGGCTCATCATCATCGCCTCCATAAGCAATCAGGTAGTCGACGCCTTCCACTCCTCCGGATAGATCAGGTTCCTCGTAGTACACTTCGTCCTCGTGGTAAGCTCCAAAACTCTCCTTGATTGCCTCCTCAAAGTCTAAGCATGGGGTCAAAAAGAAAAGGGTGAGCAACAGCGTTACTCAGCAAGTTCTGAATATATATAGATAAGGTGTATCATGCACTAGCTACTGCCAAAACCTCGGGTCTTTGGCATAGATGCAAGTTTTTGTAAACATTTCTTCAAAAGATAGATTTTATTCTGAAAACTATGTCCACAGTCTCCACCGGTCTTGTGAATCCAAATGGGACTCCATTTCGGCCTCGATCTCGTAGTTCCATACCGGGAACACGGTTGTGAAATCACAAATTTGTTGTTTGACTCTGCAGAGTTGCATCACTTTACCCAACAGTTGCCTGGCCCTATATCTGCTCTCTTTACACTCCATGAGTGTTATAGCCAAGTCTCAGGACATCCAGCCATGTGGAGCTTCTCCCAAATCAACACACATCCGCCCACTTGTGATGCGGTAGGGGAATCATGTTCCACGCATACCCAACACCCATCCCAAGCTTCCCCACCAATTACCCCGTCGGGCAGGAAGAGCACGCGCTTCCACGCTGTTGGCCGCCGCAACGACCCAACCCGGTGTAGGCCTGCCGAGGATATGCGGATGAGAAAAGAAGCCTCTGACTGACCCCGCCCATACAAAGTCCGTTGGTTGATGCTTTTACTACGGCGAAAGGATCACTGGAACAGGGGTTATTAGTTCCTAAGGATATATACCTTCCCATACGATGGAACACCGTACCTATTCATCTTACCATTGTTCCACCGCCAACCAATAGTATATACCACATCATTCGAAAGACCATAAGTAAGACCCCAGTTAACAACATAAACACGCAACACAAGGGATAAGACAAAACATAAAACCCTCAACCGGATAGATTTGGTCCAGTCATACGACAAAATGCTAGGAGTTCAGATAGTCATTCCTCACTCTCATGCCAAGCTAACCTCAAAGTCACTAGTCTCATCATTCAATTCTTGTCTGCTACAGCACAGGGCCGGCCCTGAGATTTTCGGGGCCATGTTCAAAACTAAAATTTGGGGTCCTTAATATAGATATCATACAATGAAAATTTGGGGCCCTAGCAGCAGCAGTACTCACCTCCTCGAGTGATCGCCGATCGTGGTTCGTGGATTCGTGGTCACTCGGCGCCTCGGCCGGCCGGCTGCCGCTTGGGGATGGTCGATCTAGGCATGCGCCGAGCCGCCGATCATGGTCGCACCGTCGCGAGTAGACATGATTTAGCAGGGTCAGGGATTTAGGCGGAGCCGCGGAGGGAGAACGGCCGAACGACGACGGACGGAATTCCTACGGAAGATGGAAAGGCAGGCAACCAACGATGATTTGCTTTATGCGTACTTGCCATCCTTGACTCTCTGACCCATTTGTTAAAAGTCTTTTTCTTTTGTACTGGGATTACAATATATAGGCATACCTAGTTAGATGGGGGCCCCTAAATTTTTGGGGGCCCGGTTCGGCCTCCCACCCTGACCCCCCTCAGGGCCGGCCCTGCTACATCATTGGCCTTCCTTGCTGCTGCCGCTAGCTCGTTGACTTTCCTTTCCAGGGACATCACCTTCACCTCCAGGTCTAGGAGCCTCATCTGGGCCCGAAAAATCGCCCACTGATCCTTGCTCTGTGTCATCTGAAGTTTGAAGATACGATCGTTGATCTCACGTTCATGTTTGTAGCGCTCCATGTCACGTTAGTAGCGCTCCATTTCACGATTGTGGCGCTCAGTGGCCTCCTCACGATTGTGGCGCTCAGTGTTGGGAATAAACCCAGCGGCATGTGTGTGTGTCGCTGGCGGCGTGAGTGCGTCGTGTGCTGATCGTGTGGCGATCCGAGTTGTAGTGTGTGCGTGCGTTTGGAGTTAGTCTGCAGTTTGCCGTGTACGTAGCATGGAGGAGCTGCATGCAGTAGGGGCCGTTACGATCTGTTGGAGGCAGCCGCGTCGAGTGCGTTTGTGCGCATCGTGCGCACGGCCGACCGGATCGATCGGCAGAGTGGAGGGCAGCGTGGAGTTAGTGCTACCAACGTCAGCCCGGCTATAAAACCTTCTGTACTCCTCGTATGTAAACTACAGCAAGAATACAGAGAGCTGTGTGTGTGCGCAGCTCAAGCGTTTGGGCGCATCCCTTGTCTCGTGCTACTGCTTCTTCCTCCGTTCGTGAGTGAGAGAGAGCAAGCAAGTGTCCGCGCCTTCAATTGGTATCAGAGCCATGGCATTGGTTCCGCACGGCGCTGGCATTGGGGGGAGCGCGGTGTCGCTCTCCTGTCCGATGCTGACGCCGGCGAACTACACCGTCTGGGCGATCAAGGTGGAGGCGATCCTCGACGCCTAGGGCATCTGGGAGGCAGTGTCTCCGGCGGAGGGCGCAACGGTGGACGAGAAGAAGAACAAGATGGCGCGTGCGCAGCTCATCGGCGCGCTGTCGGAGGACATCCTCCTGCAGGTGTCGGGGAAGAAGACGGCGAAGGAGGTGTGGAACAGCCTCAAGACGAGGTTCGTCAGCGCCGATCGCGTCAAGGCGGCGCTACTCTCCACTCTCCGTGGGGAGTTCGACAAGCTGCACATGGTGGAGGGCGAGCCGCTGGACGACTACGCCGGCAAGATCAGCGGCATGGCGGCGAGGTACGCCGGCCTGGGCTCGACGCTCAGTGACGCCGCCATGGTGAAGAAGCTCCTGGACACTGTGCCTGACAGGCTGTACACCGCGGTGGCCGGGATCGAGCAGTTATGCGACGTCGACATGATGGCGTTCGACGAGGCGCTCGGGAGGCTCAAGGCGTTCGAGGAACGCTCGCGGCGGCGCAAGCAAATCGGCGGCGAGCGGGGCGACGGCCAGCTGCTGCTCACGGCGGCTCAGTGGGAGGCGCGTCATCGTCAGCACGGTGGCGGCCACGACGACGACGACGACACTCGGAGCAGTGCGGGAGCGGGAGGCAAAGGACGGCGCGGGAAGTGCCACAACTGCGGCATCCGCGGCCACTTCGCTCGCGACTGCCGGCAGCCGAAGAATGAAAGGGAGCAGGCGCTCCTCGCCGACGTCGACGGCCACCCGGGCCTTCTGTAGGTCTGGGTTTAGGAGGAGATTGTTGGGAATAAACCCAGCGGGATGTGTGTGCATGTCGATGGCGGCGTGAGTGCATCGTGTGCTGATCGTGTGGCGATCCGAGTTGTAGTGCGTGCGTGCGTTTGGAGTTAGTTTGCAGCTTGCCGTGTACGTAGCATGGAGGAGCTGCATGCAGTAGGGGCCGTTACGATCTGTTGGAGGCAGCCGTGTCGAGTGCGTTTGTGCGCGTCGTGCGTGCGGCCGGCCGGATCGATCGGCAGAGTGGAGGGCAGCGTGGAGTTAGTGCTACCAGTGTCAGCCCGGCTATAAAACCTTCTGTACTCCTCGTATGTAAACTACAACAAGAATACAAAGAGCTGTCGTGTGTGCGCATCTCAAGCGTTTGGGCGCATCCCTTGTCTCGTGCTACTGCCTATCATCTTCTACCTCCATCTGTGAGTGAGAGAGAGCAAGCAAGTGTCCGCGCCTTCACTCAGTGGCCTCCTCGCGATCCCGCCTCGCTTTTTTCTCCTTTGTGGCAGCGTTTGAGTTGTACAAGTACAGTCCCACTGCGGCGCCGCCAAGCGCAAAGAAGGTGGGTTTCCTGCAAATGGGGATGAACATTTCACTCGTCAAGCATGCCTAACAATTAAAAAAAATCCAATTTGCACCCATGCAGTGGATATTCAAAGTGACAAAGCAATAACTAAGATTCAGCTATTTTTTAACAGCCTTAAACAGATAAGATATAAGATAGGTTTTCAAGTGAGCATGGCTGATCTCTGGAAACAAAAATAGATCATGTCCACATTTTCCCATTTGAAATTTCGTAGCGTTTTGAAAACCTAATTCAAAATGTGGCCTACAGATGAGGAGACTAGTCAAGCATGCCTAACAATGAAAATATGACAGTTTACCTCCATCCACTAGATTTTCAAAGAGATGGCTAATCACTAAGATAACAATTTTAAGCAAATAACACATAGTGAAAGTTTTCAACTGAGCTCTGCTATTCTCTAGGAACAAAACCAGATCGAAATCCACAATTTCTCTAGATGAAAATTCAGTACCGTTTACAATACACTAATTCAAAATGGGGTGATTTTTCTACAAATGAGGAGGAACATTTCACCAGCCAAGCATGCCAAACAATAAAAAAAATGTAAGCTTGCCATCATGCAATAGATTTTCAAAGGGACAAACCGATCAGTAAGATAACAATTTTGAGCAAATAATACATAGTTAAGGTTTCAAGGGAGCTCGGCTGATCTCTGGGAACAAAATCCACAATTTCTCTCACTGAAAATTCAGTAGCATTTCCAATACACTCATCCAAAATGGGGTGGGTTTTCTACAAATGTTTGAACATTTCACCAGACAAGCATGCCAAACAATAAAAAAAATGTAAGTTTGCCCTCATGTACTGGATTTTCAAAGAGACAAACCATCACTAAGATTCAGCTAATTTTAACAAATTTAAGAAAGTAACACATAATGTAGGTTTTCAGAAGAGCTTGATGTGTGGGACGAAGTTGGATTCAGTGTCCCCTGGCTGACGGCCCCCTACACTTTTTCTGTGTTTTGCAAATAACTTTAATTCAGAGTGCTAAACCAGAGCACAAAGCTTGTCTTGCATACCAGCATACCAGATCTTAATCTGCGAAAAGCTTCCCGAATCGCCGACAGCCTCCTTCCCCCGAGATACGTCGGCGCCACCACCAGAGCACATGCGCCGCTGCAAAAAATATAAGGAGTTGAACAACATTGTTCAATTAAATACTTCTTTTTTCAAAGGTAAGCATGGCTAAATATGAGATCCATATGTTTATTACCTTCGGCATGAGCCGGGCGCGGCAGCTCGAGCGGAGAGCCGGCGTTAGCACGATCCTCAGGCGCTCCATCCGTGTGGCACCACTCTCTGGGACTGGTCTGTTCGAAACAAATAAGATGCAGGCAGATGAAATCATCTGCAAAGCACGGGGATTTATGTGTGGGGAAGGTGAAAACAAAGATCGTTGAGCAATCAGAATGCACAGGAAATGGGGTCGTCTGGCTGAGAGTGAAGGTTCCGGCAGGCAAGGAAACCAACCAAGCAAACCAAAGGTTTAACCTTTTGCTGGAATCGCCATCAGACATTCTACGAAATATCTACCAAACACGAGGCCTTTCATTCGGAAAACCTAGCGTCGGCAATGCGGGGCTTCGACGAACCGAACCCTGTCCGACGCACCAAAGACGTAGCAGAGGCGCATGGGCACGAACCTCCCCAGAACCCCAGGAGAACCTCGATCGCCCCCATCGACAAGAATAAAGAAACGATTAAGAAACCACAGATTTACGACATGCATCGCCACAGTTGGATGGGCAAGCGTGGCGGTAAAAACCGGGGAAGAAACCCCCCAAAAAACCAAGAAAGGTAGGTATAATCAAAATCCCAAGTCTAGATCTCAGCGGCGAGGAAGCAATTGGTATGTATAACATGCTAGACTGAGAGGAGGAGGTTCGGTACTGAGGGGTGGAGGAGGAAGCGGCAAGATCCGGAGCGAAGTGGCGTGGGGGAAGCAGGGTGGCGGAGGCGACTGCTCCTCCTTCCTTCAGAAGCCTGCTTCAGTTTGGTGTCCTGTCCCCTCTCGGTTCTCACTAGTAGAGAGGTGTCTGGGCCGGTATCATGCTGGAGTCGGGCCTGTGTTGGCTAGGAACAGTGCGGGCCGATGACATAGTGTTGGAACGAGCATCCTTTCCTTTGCCAGCCCATAGGATAGAAGGCCTGTATCGCCTTATGATTTTCTCCGTCTCCTCACTCGACTAGACTGCAGTATCTTTTCTTTTATCCCAAAAACAAGGATTGCAATATCTTCTTTCGGTTGCAATGGGTACTCCATTAACCATATACCACAACAATATCGCTGTATTTTATTGAAAATAGGCATAACCCTCGGCATCTGCATGACTGCATCAGTTGATGCATACAACCATATATTATTCATAGTTGGCCACACAAGACAATACAAACTTCGGTAAGTGCTCGGTCAACTGAGACACCAACACATTTTCCCGGCAGTTGTACTGCGCTAGTTCATACGCAACCCAATTACAATTTCGTTTACACAACACAAAACTAAATCTATCGAAGACAACAATACAAAGGCTTCGAATTTCTCATACGATTACTCTAATCTCTGCCAGATCATGGCTACACGTGTTGATTGCTTTCGCGAGACTCAAGGAATCCGACTCAAAGATAACCCGGTAATATACATGTTTGTAGCTCCTTCCACCGGGGCAGTACATACCTTCGCTTCAGCACGAAGAGGATCTTTCATATTGGATAATTTTCCCGAGGCAGCATCAACGTAGTCCCCCTCGTCCGATAGGGCAACAATACTCTAGGCGCCAGTTCCATTCTCCTTCTGAAAAGCAACATTGAAATTTATGTTTGTGACATTTTGCCCAGTTCAATTAGCTGGTAACTTGATTTGAGTGGGATTTTGTACCTTTTTCGTTTGAAATTGATAGCGTGCTTATGCACCACGTGCACCAGCTCATATGTGGTCATTTCTTTGTCTGCGGCATTGACTTTGTTCCTGGCATTCCATCAATCCAAGCACATAGGAAGCCTTGCCGGAGGAGCCAACCCGGGTCGCCAAGTAGCCCGGATCCGCTCCGCCTAGATAGCCGCAACCCATGGGTAGTCGAGCTGCCGGAGAGTGGGCCACCACCATGCCGCACCCACGCCGATCTTCGCCCCCCGTTGCCCATGCTTTGCCTGGCAACATCATCTGACCGGCAATAAGGGGGGATCCAAAGGGAGAAGGGGCGCGGGTATAGGGTTAGGTTTTCCACCCGATGCCGACTAGGAGGCGATGTAGGGGTGTGCGGTCATGACTAGATATAATCTGGAAAACAAATAAATTTAACAAACATGAAGACTACATATTATGCACTAAAAATGAATCTATTATGCATCTTTTTTCAGTGTATTGTTTATAAAATAAGTATAGACTGTCATTGCTACTTTCTTTAATGTTCACACTCGACGAGATAGGTACATTTCTATTGGCAAATTTTGGATAGCTAACAAAGAACATGTAATGCTAAATTTGGTTTGCTCTACTAATCTTTGGATCTTGTGGAAGGTCGGGAATGCCATGATCTTTAATTGCAAACCTTGGCCTAATGTTACACATGTGTGGAGATTGGTTATCAACTCATTAAAAATATGGAAGTTAATATTTTTCAAGGATCATATGTTGGAGGAGACATAGCGCTTCTGCTCCTAGCTCTCATACCTGCTAATATCTCCCCTTCTCTTGGAGAGAGTGGATGAAAAAGACTTCCCCTGATTTGAAGAGCATGCCACTTCCATATCATGCTACAAACTCAGAGACTTGCAATAGATATCATCGCTCTCCTGGTCAGAAGAAGAGGGCGCAACATGGAGCTTGGATCACTCCCACCTCGAGCCTGGACCCAAAGATCATCTCATGAGTCTAGCTTGTTTTAGCTTCCGTCTGGTGTGGGGTAGTTTTCACGTCGTGTTGTTGTTTTGCATTTCGCTTCCTGAGATTTTGGTTAAAACTTGTAGGGTTCTGGGGGCCACTATTTCTCAGATGACATGCGATGTAAAAACCTTTGAACTTGTTGTTGCTGCGTTTTGTTGATTCGATCAATGGGCCCGAGGATGATGATCCCAGTTGCTCTAAATAAACGTGTGACACAACCATCAACTATCATTGACTATCCCTGTAATAGAAAAGATAACTACTTATCAGTAACATTGTTTGGCTTGACCCAATAGTTTAGTAACCACTATTCATTGTCAATTTTTCCGGGGAAACACATGATTAGAATGCCATGTCACGTTAAATACCTTGCAAAACTACATGATTAGCGCAAAAAAAGTTTTACACGACATAGATATTTTCAGAAAGTAGTTTGAGTGGATGCATTCCTCCCCCTTCAAAATGGTGTATAAAGGAATACGTAGGGGAAATTCGTAATGAATCCAATCATGTGCATCAATCATTTGGATGGCCGTTTATGAGCCCAAAACCCGTGTAAATAATGGTTTCGGATAGCTTTCCGATGAAAGTGTGTGCTTGGATCGCCGTTTTTTCTGTCACACCCATCAAGAAATAAATAGGTGGAGATCATCTAATTGTTATCCGACAAATTGTAGAGGTTTCATTCTGCACGGAAATTCACACCTGGTAGTTTGTCATGAGGAAGATTTAGCCGAGTCCCCAAGCAGGGCCTATGGATCTGAATCTCCAAAGATCCTGTGAAATTCGAATCAAACTAGAAGGGAAGGCGCGCTTTGCTGCGCCCGCTAAATTTTGGCAACAAGGTAAATTGAGTACACCTTGGATTTTTTTCCCATTAGAAAATTGAACATAAATCTATGTGGAAGTTATGTGTGAACTCCGTACAAAAAAACATCTCAATGCCAGAATTGAACCTTTTAAGGAAAAAGGCTAAAAACTCATGTTCACTACTTAAACAGTTGACATTACATGTTTATTGATTTTTAGACAAAAAATTGAGGCCTTATGGGTTCATTCCAAGGTTAAAGGAGAGAGCGATATTCACAATATTCCATTGCACACGTCTTTAGCCACTGGCAAAAGCCTTGAATTTAACATCTGCACTTAATTTTATTGTGACAAATATATACACTGAAACAGTAGACATTAAAGCCCACTTCTTTTATCCTCACTCTGATCTACCAATAATCAATGGAGAAGCAATTGTGTGCATAAGCATTGGCAAGAGATGCTCGTAGTAACAGTTGCCTCCTTCAGCATGTGGTAGAGAGGCACTCACCTGGATTGGCATTTGGGACGAAGGAGAAACAAATAGCTGCAATAGCAATACCATATAAATATGACCGAACGAACAATTGTATTTCTGTTTCTGAATATGCAAAGACTTCTTCATTTCCAGATGTGTCAAATGAGGCACACGATATAAAAGGAATCTGAGTGAATTAACATTTGTTGCCACGGCTTGAAAGATCCTATAACAAGTTGGATCCTCCGTCTGTTATGAAATCTAGCTGAAAAGTAAGCAAGATAGGGTTGACACATGGATAAAAGAACACGAGTTCAACATATTCTCAAAAACTAACAACGAATCTAGAGGTCAAGGAGAGCAAGTTTTTTTGGGCAACTATGAAATCTAGCTGAAAGTAATCAATAAAGCTTTGGCACTGAGACAAAAGAACATGAGTTCAACATTTAAAAAAAATAGAGTGAGTACAAAGTTTCAGGATAGTGTGTTCCTTCTAACGAACTTGAGATGAAGTTGAAAGAGGCAAAAAAGAACATGAGTTCAACATTTAAAAAAAATAGAGTGAGTACAAAGTTTCAGGATAGTGTGTTCCTTCTAACGAACTTGAGATGAAGTTGAAAGAGGCAAAAAAAAAAGGTAAATTGTTTTTTTCTTCATTCAATCTGATCATGCACATAGGTTGTGCAAAGGGATTAACACTTCTAAAAATCCACAAGATTGTTTTTGGGAAATATTAAAATTACTTTTGTAACTTAACTGTACATGCTTCCGTATATTATTTGGAAAACTAACTGGACAAAAAAAGAGGTAAGTTACTAGCAAATCTAAATATCCGTAAAAAGAGACTAATTCGATGCTACCAGAAGATGCGCATATCCTCTTGATGCATATGCCATAGAGATCTTAAAGCATGAATAATACGCGGTCACGCTAAATATGCTAGTCATGCCTTTATTTATGTTAACAAGCGAATGAAAAATAAGAATATAATTTATAGTTACTGCTATTGTCACCAAATTAACAATCTTCAGTAACAAAATAAATAAGTTTATCACAAGAAGCAGCACAACAAAGGCCGAAATGAGTTTTGACATTATTTGCGATTCAACTGTGATGTGCAACCAAGAAAAATGTTTATGCTCACATAGCGAAGCCTACTTTCCTATATTCAGTGATAGCAAAATAATATTATATTCACTTGGCCCTGCATCATACATTGACCACATAAAAATTGCTTAGTTCAGTGGTTGATTAATGAATGGCACATAAAACTATGTTTAATTAGTATATAATATATTTAATCACACCAGAAAAAAATACAAACAAAGATAACCGTGATGCTTAGATGTGAGAGAGAAAGAAAAGGTAAGTAGGGTCAACTTATAAGGTGGCAGGTGTCAATATTTAATTGGTGCACCGTGAGGAGCAATCACAAGCCTCTATTTCCAGGGAGCTTAGAGGTTGGAGAGATAAGCCTGGTGCAGTTACCACAATTTTAGCCCATCATGTCTGTAATTATGTGGCATCCAAATCACAATGCAGCCACCTTCTGCTTATTGCGCCAGGTGGTGAACTGGTGATAGCTAGGCTAGCGCACTTGAGATTCTGTATTTTATTTTATCTGATAGATTAGCTGGACGGGATGTGGAACAGTGCAAGTTCTGTCAAATACTCCTATAACAGTATAACAACATTATGATATCTAGCATATTTAATCAGACAGCGTGAAGAGGTGACACCCCTCACAAACCCACGGACACTACATAAACAACGGGATGGACAGACAAGATTTCCATCAGTTTGCTTTTGAGATGCGAGCTACTCTACTAAATTATCTGTGTGCAAATGATTAGTGCTGGACTAGGATCAATATATCAAATGCCCATACAACTACTGCAATCATCGATCAGAGGCTGATACGGCAGCACGATTTGTTTACTCCATAGTTTCAGTTTGCAGCTGCTAGTTGTCATATCTGATAATATGATACAGCTTTTTCTATACTTGTTTCGTTGGAAAGCCAGGTTCAGCCCTAACAAAATCTGATGGCCGAACACTCAGCAAGTACCTAACAAAGCCTTAAGACGAGCATTATTTCCCCTGCATGATTGAAATGGACAGAGTATGCATTGCATGAACTCGTCATAGATGTTGTTGGTCAGGACAAAGATAAGATACTACACATACATCTGATCATGAGTTAAAGGTATGATTTTCGTACTGTTATACATGGCCTGCGTATTTCTTATTGCAGAAATCCCGGAAACCATTGATGGTGGCTTCACCACCGAACAGCTTATAATTTCAGGACAACAGAGAAGCATTTGTTGGAAAGAAAAGCCAGGGGGTGCTGGACCTGGACGGTTAGAGGTTAACATCGGACGAGGCTGTCTGCCTGGAATCCGATACCGCGGGTCCGTGATTCTCTGGAGATCACGGTTGAATTCGCATAAAGGCCCTGCTTAACCTTCCCGTTACAGCCCCGAGCGAGCAGGTTGTAGAAAGTAGCAATGGCGGCTGATCGTTTGTGGAACAGACGTTTTACCAGTTCGCAGCCGCCGATCGACCAGCCGTCTCGCGTTGCTTGCAAGACAACGACAAGCATCTTGCTGGCTCTAGAAGCAGAACGCCTCCGGCCAAAGGTCTCCTCCCGTTTCGTGGGTCGCAATCAGTCACAGCTGGAACACGCAAAGCTTTCAGAATTCGGATAGGAATTCCTCTTTGTTGCCAGTCGTGCAGGTCTCCATCCAGACACTCAAACTTTTGTTTAGGCAAACAATGACAAATTGCTAGCAAAATGCACACCAACCATTCACGGAATCAATCAAATGAAAAGATTTCTCATCCGTAATCGGTGGACAAAACTGTGATGAATTCACGACGCGAGTATGAATGTAACAACATGGTAGCAAGACTCATGTAACAATCGCTTTTCTTTTTTTTATACACAAGTGAACGAACCAATCAAGAAAGCAGAGGAGAGGAGAAAGAAATCGAAGCAACGATCCCCATCGCCGTGGAAAAGGCAACCATCTTTTCGCCACGCCCCGAAGTTTGACCACCACCATCGAGCAATCAATACCTTTCCTTTTCCTCTCCTCCGGTGCGATCCGACGAGTCACGGGGGGGATTGATTGCTGCGGCGGTCATCAGGCCCGTCCGGTTCCGTCGACGGGCGGCGCGCCGAAGAGCGGCGGCGCGTCGCGGCCGCCGAGGTCCATGGAGGACTTGGCGGAGGTGGGCGGGGCGGCGTAGCGGGATGAGAAGTCGCGGAACCCGGCGTGGTCGCCGGGGCCCTCGGGGGTGGCGCCGGCGCCCCCCTCGTCGAAGTTGAGCGCGTAGCTGAGCGCGTCGTAGTTGAGCTTGCGGCCGAAGTTGTGCGGGCGCGGGCCTCCGCCGTTGCGGCCGAAGCGGCGGATGAAGGTCTTCCAGCGCGGCCCGGCCGCCAGCTCCGACCACTCGCGCACCTTGAGCAGCGCGTCCACCCCGCCCTGCCACCAGCTCTCCTCCTCCGCGCCGCCGATGCGCTGGTGGGAGAGGGACGCGGAGGTGGTGGTGGTGGTGGAGGTGGAGGAGGGCCAGCAGGGGAAGCAGCAGCACCGGCGGCCCCGGCGCGCGAAGAAGGCCGCCTCCGCCTCGTCGGCGCCGCCGCCGCCGTGGTCGGTGTCCATCGCGCGGGTGGATTGAGTTGGGGAAGGAAGGATCCGAGGAGAGGAAACCTCTGTTGGGTTTTCTTTGCGGCGGTCTGTGTTTTGGGTCTCTCGTGCTGTGCGCTGCGGATGGGCCGTGTCGTGCCACCGTGTGGCGTCTGGGTTTTATGGGGAGGCGGTTTCGATGTGGGGATGGTGGAGAGTCAACGGTAGGCGCGGCAGGCTGACGTGCGCCGGAAACCGCGGGGGGCAGGCCTTCTTCTTCCAACGTTCGCAAGATCCCTCTGACTGGTTGCCACGCTTGCTTTTGTTTCTATCTTTCCCTAGACTAGAGGATCAGCAAACCAAAACATTATCTACTCCAGTTTACTCCTCTGAATGTCCACTCTCTTCGACCCGTACCAATAGTATCTCCATCGGGCGATGCTAGCTTATGCGCACGTGCCGATCGTTCGGGTCCCCCCATCCCCCCCCCCCCCCCCTCCCCCTCACCGTCTGCCTTCGTCGCCCGCGCCTGGCTCGACCTGTTTGAATCACGTCATCTGCCGGTCCGTCGTCGCCGACCATCCTCTAAGCCCCCCTCCCATCCCAACCAAAGTCCATCCTCGATGGCCGCCTTCTCCGCCGCAGCGTGTCGGCGCCGTCTCGATCTACACAGGATGGGGAACGAAGAAATACGAGGAAAAAGGAGAGGAAGAAGACCGCGAGGGTGGGACCCACCCACGCGTTTCTTGCGCTAACCGCGTGATTGCTCGCGCGCTCGTGAAGAAGCAGTTTCGATCTCCATCAGTGTTTACAAACAGACGGTTCGACAACTGTGCCGGATGGACGCTATTGGGAGCGATAACACACGTTACCATCTACCGGTGTCCCCAACATGTTTATTGGAAAATAAACATCAATTTAAACTATCGACGAATTTCATTCCAATTTAAGTATACACTTTTAAATGAGACTAAACTAACCCTAAAAGTGACTCAAAAAGCGTCATAGACCGAGTAGTCGTCGCCTCTGTCGTCCCCGTCATCGCCTTCGTTGCTGCCTCCGCCATTGCTTCGTCGCCACCGATGCCTTCACAGTTTATAAAGCCGACGCGGGGAAGGGTTGTGACTCCATCAACGCCGCCGACACGTGTTGTGAAGTCAAAGCGCGATGCGTTTGCACCCGGTAGGGAAATCGCTATCCATTTTTAATTAAGATGACCAGCCTCGTCGCTCGGCTTCGAATTCGGTTGACTGACTTTGTGGGTTGTTGATATGGTTGACCACCCGCCAACTGGACAAGTTTAACGGCTATGTCCGGCACTCCCATGACGCTCCCTATGAACCATGTCCGAGGTGAATGTATTGGGGCCGCAGCTGAGCGTCGTTTTCATGCCCAGCGCAGATCCTCTAACACCAAAGGATGAGCCCGTGGTCGAGCTCATATCTCAGCGATGACTCGTTCATTTTCAACTTTGAGTCCGGTGCATAAGTTGGTCTTGACCTAATCTGCTCGCTCCTCTCCAACTCCAAACAAGTTTACTTCAAAAAAAAAAAAAACTCCAAACAAGTTGGTGGCAGTGCGGTGCTAGTCAGTCACAGGAGAGAGAACACACCATGCTTTGTCGGAACGAGATGGGGAATTGATCAACGGATTTGGAAGGACAGCGCGAGCGCAGATCGACGGAGCTGGATTGGGAGGCCGGCCGGCCGGCCCGTTGCTTTCTTCGGCGGGTGACGGCGGGTCTTGCCGGGCGGGTAAGCTACAGTTGTTAACAACGGCGGGCCGAGTCCTCTACGTGCCATTTGCGTCGCCGTATCCTGCGGATTTGCCAGCACAAGGTTTTCCAGTGCACTCACGATGTTAATTACTCTGCACATCTGGCTGTCTGGCTGGCTGTACGTGATCATGTTTTATGGAAATCAATAATAGTAGCATTTGTTCGTGCTCGTCCAGGCCAATTTAATTAGGTGTATCTTCTGACGTTAATGGTTCTGCTCTGTTTACCGTCCATGGTTCTGCTCCAAGTTCCAACTTCCAACGGCAGCTAGCGGTATACGTACGTTCAGATAAATGTTTTATTTTGTCGGTACGTTCAGACAAATATCTGAACACGGTTTATCGATTCTTCTATTCCGTATTTTTGATTGACCATGGCTATCACTTGGGATCCGAACTAGGAGTAGCATATCCACTACTGTCAGAAAATAGAAAGAGGATTCGATCACGATATCCACTTTCGCCTCTCAAAATAGAAGGTCGCTGCAGTCTTATCGTACACAGATCGTAACAAAAAAGTCGTACGCACAGCCTTTCCATAGAAGGTCTCCAGCTGGAGTCAAACGTTAGAATATGGATATGGATTGCTTTGTATTGGGTGCACCACCAAGAAAAAACAGATGGACCCGCAAGCAAAAGGATGTTCGGATAAGATCGATCAGTCAGCAGCGGGCCATAACTTCAGGGGGGACGATCTCGTTTTTTTGGTCGAGAAATTGCCTCGCGAGCTCCCGCTCAGTACCTACGGTTGCTTCCGAGAAATCCAGCAATTCTTTACGCGTCGCAAACGCGCATCCGAAACACACACGGAATGAGCATGAACAAGAATAGGCATTTGCACCTTCTGGGAGGGATTCTGGCGAAGACCAATTTGACCCGACCACGACGGCGGTTAGCATCAGCATTCAGCAGTGATACAGCCGGGCTACAAACGAGTCGAGTCCCAACGAGTTACAATATGTTCAACTCAGCTCATACTAAAATTTGAACGAGTTCGGACTAAGTCGAGTGAAAGAACCAACTATAAAATTGGACCATACTCGGCTCATAACTCATAACGATCTCAAGCTGATTTCGAGCTAAGTAAGACAATAAAAATTCCTATATTCGAAGGAAAGTAACTCATTGTGGATGAACTAGCAAGGATAGTGAAGATGTATCCGCTGTCAAACTTTGGCTAAAAGACGTATGTTAGCCTATTCATAAGGACATACCACGTAAAATTAGTACCTAAAATTTCTCACATAGCTGATCATCCATATTATGTTGCACGTATAAGGAAAGAAAATTATGTTAGCATATAAGGTAATGAATTATCCTTTTTATTTTTATTATCACAAAATTATTATACAAAATTATATTATTTCGAGCTACCGAGATAAAATCGAGTCAGCTAGTGCTTGCTCAAGATCAACTCATTTTTCAGTCGAGCTACATAAGACACTCATACTCAGTTCATTTCTTTTCGATTGAGTTAAAAGATAAGTCGATCTCAAGCCGCTCACGTGTCTTGAGCTTCTCTTATGTGCCTTGGCTTCTGTTGCTCTGAGGTGTGTGTGTTGGGGTGATCCAGTGTGTGTGAGCTACCTGGTTTTCCCAGCTTGTTCGTGTAAGATGTAACTTTTGGTCGGTTATTGGCTTCGTTAATTTGAAGTCGGGCTCATTTCAAGCCTTCCGCCTAAGTCTTGAGCTTCTTTTGCAACCCTAGATGCAGGGAAAACTCGCAGGTGAGCCCGAGCTCACCTGCACCCTCGGATTTCGCAAAATTCAAAAAATAGTAAAACTTTTCGAAAAATTCTGAAAAAAATGGGGTGCATATGTATACAAGTTCTTCACATCCGTGCAAATTTTTAGAATAAAATGACATTCTATACGCTCTGTGCAAAAAGACAAAATAAGACATTGAAAACATGTGTATTCAAATTTTTTTCTGACAACTCGGGTTGTCTTTTTTGCACAGACCATACGAAATATCATTTGATTATGAGAATTTACACGAGTGTGAATAACTTGTATACATATGCACCCAATTTTTTTCAGATTTTTTTTTCATGTTTTACTATTTTTTGAATTTCGCGAGAAAAAAAGGGTGTAGGTGTGCCCGGGCACTGTTCGTCCGCACTCTAGATGCAGGCCTTACACTGCTTTGCATGAAAGACCCTTGGATAGAAACCGGGATGGAGTAGCAGCATCCATCAGGTCCATTTTTGGATGCGCCCCAAGAAGCCGATCGGCTCACGAGAACGGTGTGGAAAGCCCATCTGTAGAGACGTAAAGAAAATGCCCAACCGATAGTGGACCAGGCTAGCCCGCGTGGCGCACCGATCCGAGAGTCGGCGAACTCACGCGGCGCCATTGCAGACTGAGGCCGAACGGCGGCGGATGCGAGAATCCACGGGCCGCCTTTCATCACGGGTCTCTGCTTGTGTGTGTGTGTGTGTTTTTGTGAAAGTGGATTCAGCCGGGCCTTACGAGTCACGAGTGGATCGGCCAGCGAGATTCTGCTGAAAAGATTGGAAAGGGATCCCTATGCAGAACCATAGAGATCAGAGATCATGATGCTTACAGGTAGAAAAACATCGGTTCTGTAATCCCCAGTTCGGTAAGTTGGATTTTCCAATCAAAGTTGACGCCTCCATGTTTGCTTGCTCTGCTCGCTGTGAAATTACTGTGCATCCGGGCTGTAGTGCACTCTGAAAATGTCGAGTTAACAAGGCGGAGTGAGTTTTAATCTTGCTGTTAGGGTGCATACGATTAATGAATTTATATATTACTACGATCATACGATGCATACAGATGGCGGAGCTAGCACTCCTGCAAAGCCTGGGCACAAACTCAAAAATCAAAGTATCGATGATGTGCGAGCTGCCGAGCTACGCTTAGGATTTTTTTCTTGACCCAGCCTAGGCCATTCATGCTTGCTAAATATTGCAGCTTAGCTAGAGTGCAGTGTGGCGTCATTTTAAAGTCCCAAGTCGAGCTGCGTAAAGAAGTAAACGTAGCCTACTAAGGCTCAAGCAACGGAGGGGAAGCACTTTCAGCCCAATAAACAGCAGGTCGTCGTCTTCAGTAACATCTCGGCGCGTTCCAGCAACCATGTTCGCCCCAGGAGGTCACCGAAGTTCATGTATGCTGCCGCGTAGAGCTCGGGCACGTGCCCTAGGCGGATGCATGGTAAAATCGCCCCATACAGTATACCTGAGGGCTGAGGCTGAGGCTGACTGCTGCTCTTTTGAAAACAACCAAAGGCTGATCGAGGCCGACTGTTCGCTATAATAAAACTTGAGCTGAGGCCTCGTAAAGATCATGTTGCACCTATACATGTGCTTTGAAGAGTGGTAGTACAAATGATTTTTTTTAATATTATTTTTTTAATCGTAATTCGGAATATATCATGCGGAATGAAACAATTCCAAATCTATTGCGCCGTCGGCCCGCGGCTGGCCGAAACTCGTGTTTCGGCACTCTGTAGGCCGAAAGGAGTGTTTCGGCCAGCTGACGGCCGAAACATCCCAAGGCGGGGCCCGCGCGAGGCCCGCGTCAGAAGCTGGCCCTTTTCGCGTGGTCGCCCAGCCGATTCGAGCTTGTTTCGGCCCCTAGCCGGCCGAAACGTTTTTTTTTTTTTGCATTTTGGCCCTTTTTTTTTTGTTTTGGTCGCTATTATCTCCATTACAGTTTTAGATGCCAAATAAAATTTATAAAATAAATGTTATATATTTGCGTCCATCAATTCACCCTTACCAATTATTCTCCCGCCATTTTCTCCCGCCCTTCCTGATTCCCGTCATTATCTCCCGCCTTTCCTCGTTCCCGCCTTTATTCTCCCGCCCTTCCTCATTCCCGTCATTTTTTTCTCCCGCCGTTCCTCGTTCCCGCCAATTTTTCCCGCCCTTTCACTTCCCGCTATTTTCTCCCGCCATAATTCTTCCCGCCTTTTTCTTCGCTTCCCGGGCTATAAAAGCCGTTGCTCAGTGAGGTTAGTAAGTAGTCTAGCGAATTCACTCATCGATGTCGGGTTTTCCTCCTTACCGTAGCTTTCTTCCACATCAGTCTGAGCTCCTACTGCAGTGTGCCGCCGAGTTTAGGGTAGACAATAAAATAGTTCTATGGGAGGAACTCATCAGTAGTGATAGTTTGCTCACTGAGATAGACGCGACATTGGTTAGCAGATCAACTAGGCTCAAACCATATTGGGCTCATAGGACTCCACGGGAAATACGACAGGAACTTCTCAGGCTGCATGAAAGGTGGAAGAAGGTCGAGCAAAGTACTACGGACAAGAAGTTCCTCGATTGGTTAGGAGATCATCCGTCGTCATGGGTGGAAGAGAGCGAGGACGATGATGACATCTTCATGCCTAGCATCACGGCCAAGAAAGCGTCATCGTCGAAGGGTAAGAGAGCGGCATCGTCGAAGGGCAAGGGAGCGGCATCGTCGAAGGGCAAGAGTGGCCCATCGACGGAGGCAGGAGGATGCGTGGACGGGAGATGACATTTATGTTAAGTGTCGCATGTATCTTAATTTCAGTTGTAGCTATTAATTTAAGTGTGTTTTAATGAAAAATTTGTAATCTCGCAGTTTTTTAATAAATATCGGAAGCATTGTCTGATCAAATATAGATAGGAATATGTCTCATACAAATATAGTGTCTCGTACATAGATAGGATTATGTCTCATACATAGATAGGATTATGTCTCATACATCGATAAAAGTTTCAGTTTTCATTATGTTTACGATACCTAGTCTTCGTTTTCCGTGGCCGAGGCCCTGAAGGTGACAATCGGTTTCGGTTTGGGTCGAGGTGCTCACGCAAACCTCGGCCCAACATCGGAGCGTCCTCCTGTGGCTGTGTCTGCGTCTCCTGTGTGACGGGTGGTGGCGTATGGAACAACACATCCTCGTCCATCTCTGCGTATGGTGAATCAGCAGACCCACCTGCAAAAAATAATTACTACTAGATAAGTGCATACTACATTCAAAAAAATAAGTATACAATAATTCATACTTAAAATACTAACACTGTTGTATAAATAAATTACCTGGAACTGGGTCAACCAAGAAACACGAGGACCGTGTGCGTGATCCGGTAACTGCATAACTCCTGGTAGCGCAGCGGCAAATCGTGCCTGCATCTCCTCACACCAATATTCTGAAGCCTCCAAAGTACCAATGGCCGTGCCTGCCAAAGGGAGACCTAACAAATATGACACATCCTGCAGAGTAGGAGCCATCTCTCCGCAGGGTAAGTGAAAGGTGTGGGTCTCAGGCCTCCATCTGTCTAGTAAAGAGCTGAGCAGTGATTTGTCCAGTAGGACACGTTTAGATTTTTCCTGCTACATATCACGGTCAGCACCACCGTCATCATCTGGTTGGATATGTACCCACTCGGCCTCTGTGGACTCAACTAGTCGTGCGAACGGCAAAAGTCCAGACCAAGATAGCCTGCAGAATTAACAATTAATTTTACAATATATACAACGTATTGACATTTTACAATTATATTGACGATACGTACCTATCAATCCATTGAGGGTGTATCATCCAGTTAGTTGCTGGTGTGCGTGTACGCAACACACTTGGTTGCCTACCTTCCTCCCATATCCTAGCACGGTGTTTTGCATCGATCGTCTGACTAAGCAATGGATATGCAGCCATCTGTACATATTAGAAATTAAAACATAATCAACAAATAGTACAAATTAAAGTATAGTCCATACATATTACGAATTAAAATATAGTCTTACAAATTACGAATTGAAATTTAGTTTTACAGAATAAAACATAGTCCACACATATTACAAATTAAAACATAATCGATAATACATAGTCGATATTTATTGCCGTACATCACTACGCTCCTCGCCTTCCTCCACGTCCTCGGCTGCCTTGTCCACGTCCTCCGCTGCCTTGTCCAGGATATTTAGGACAATATTTTTCTTTGTGCCCTTTTTCATTGCAAAGCAAACATATTCGAATACACCCACCAGCTTCAGACTCGTCCATATTATTACGGATGCGACGCGACTGGCGTCTTCCTCTACTATCCCTCATTAGAGAAGGGTCTGGAACGTACTCCCTTTCTGCCGGGTTTACCTTGTTAAAATTACCAACAACCCTAAAACCAGTCATCTCCCCCGTCCAAGTATGAAGCACCTCTTCCTTCCTGTAATATGGTGACACGAAACACCCTGGATTCAGTCCCATCTGAGCACACACAGCCAAGACATGTGAGCAAGGCAGATGGTATAGTCTTGGTTTGTTGCATGTGCACTCACATGTTGGATGTTCTTCATTACCAATCCTAACCTCCTGGGTCAGCAGCTCATTAGCTCCGCCAAATCTTCCAGTCGGTAAACGTACTTCAAACCTCGCTTCTTCATTACCAATTCTCACGACTGAGTGCAGCCGTGCTTTTTCTATCTTCTTGTCCATGTATATCTTTATCTTCCTGCAGTAAGGTGTATTGGGAAAATCCTCAATATGCTTGACGGCTTCTAGCCGTCTCTCCCTAAAATATGTCATTGTTCCATGCAGCACCCCCTCCACTAGTGCTGTCAATGGCAGACTTCTATTCCCTCTAAGGACGAAATTATAAATCTCAGCAAGGTTGGTTGTCATGATGCCGTACCTAGCTCCATGTGTATCGTGCAGCAAAGACCACTTCACAGGAGGCTCTTTCTCTATCCACTCTACAAAATTCCTTATTCTTGTTCCCTTTTTCCTCTTCGTTCCGGGTGGGTCAATTCCAGTAAGGTCACACAAACCTACGGGTTCTTCATCTTCTCCCATCATTGCGGCCACCTGTGTAGCTACAGCTTGTGCCCTGGCGGCTTTCCTCTCCCTCACTTGCTTCCTCGTGAATTCATTCAGCCTCTCCCATATAAATTGATACTTCCTCCGCTGGTTCTGACTGCAAAGTCTTTTAAAAAGGTTCATAAGACGTTTACTCTTAAACTGTGAGTAAAAATTAGCGCCAAGGTGGCGCATACACCAGCGGCTCTGCAAATCAGTCCATGGCGTTGTTTCATCAATGGAAGGGTGTTGAAGTGCCTTAATAGCCTTTAACATACCAGGATGTCTGTCATGAAGAATGCAAACATTAGGCCGATCCTGCACAATAGCTATTTTTATTTACCTGAAGAACCATAACCAACTATCATAGTTCTCACCCTCAACAAAGGCCATAGCAATTGGGATGATCTGATGGTTCCCGTCCACACCTATTGCGGTAAGGATCTGCCCCTTGTATTTTCCAGTGAGAAACGTTCCATCCACACACAACACCGGACGACAATGCCTGAAAGCTTGGATGCAAACAGAGAATGCGAAAAATACCCTATGCAGAACCTTATATCCAGGAGCCGTATCCATATAGCGGTGCTGGACGTCCACATAAGTGCCAGGATTTCTATGCTGCAATGTGCGAAGAAGACGGACGACGTTGTCATACGAGTCCAAAAAGGTCCCGAACCTCTCCTCTAAAGCTGTCTGCTTAGCTCTCCAAGCCTTCCCGTATGAAATATCATAGGACCATCTTGCCTTTACTGTGTTCTGGATATTTTTGGCTGGAAAATCTTTCGTCTTCACAATCTCACTGAATAAGAGACGCGCAATGAGAGTGGAAGTTAGATTTGGATGTTCTTTCAACATGTTCTCTCTGATACATGTGTGAGCCACGACGTCCGAGACGAGCCAATTCACGTCATACTTCGGAACGTGTGCATGCACCCTTCCAGGACAGCCAATTTCAACACAGCTCAGTGTCAGATATTTTGGACATGACACATCAGTTCGGTAAATCTTTTGTGTGGACATTGCCCACCTTGTTACGGCGTCCCTTAGCTGCTGCTTCGAGGTATACTGAGCACCTACTTCAATATTATTCATGTGATACTCCCAGGCCGATTCCTGACCAGTATTCACAGTCATGACGGTCGACATGTCCTCATTCCAGGAATTAGGAATAGGCACATCCTCATCATTATCTTCGTCATCTTCTGCATTATCTTCTTCGTCAGAATTAAGATCCGTCATCAACCCATCCTCGTCTTCGTTCTCCATCTCTTGCTGCATACTTCCTACGCCCGCCTCCTCATCCTGATCCCAATGCTCATCACCGTCAGCCTCACCACTTTCAGGACCCTCACCGCTTTTGGGAGCTCCTGCCGACTAACCACTCTCTACACTTTGAGACATAAATTCAGACGGATCAACAGGTTCTGACCCAGTTGCCTGACTATTTTGTCCAGCTTCATAACCAACGCCACCTTGTGCCAAATTGTTCTGCTTAGGCACAAACAACACGAGGACGATAGGTTTCGTACCTCGACGTTTGCATGATGCTAGCCAATTCACCCAGGCCTGTGTCCGATCTAGCGGTATCAACTCCCAATAAATATTTGTACGAGATTTTGACCATACCGACTGAATCCTAACAGTCCACAAATTAGGATCAAAGCCAAAATTCATCGTCAAATAGTGCTGAACCGCGCTTATTCTCGCTTTATCAGGCTCAGTCAACGGAATCTCCACATTTGCAAATTCACTCAGATCAACCCCGGACTCATTTGTGCGGACAGTACCATAACCATAGTAAACGACAATACTAACCACTTCGGACATGTCTCCTCACCTAAATAAATATATTGCATCATCAAATACTATATAACTAAAAAATCTTAACGGGATCTCCACCTACAAATTACATACACCTAAAATAAATCTTATCTCACAACTTATCTAAACAAATTATACACCTATAACTAATATCTTAATATATATACCACCTAAAATAAATCTAATCTCACAACTTATCTAAACAAAATTATACACTAAACTTAAAATAACTATAAGATTAGGGTTTACCCTTGATGCGTGCAAAATCAATCTTCCTTGCAGTCAAGCTTCAACGTAGCATCACCACCACCGCTGCACCGCTCCTGCTACTCCACCAGCACCACCACATCCCTCCATTGTTGCCCACCATTGCTCCACCACCGAACTTATAACGATTCCAAAAACTATCCCATTAACAGATCCGGGATGCCCTTGACCTCCTCTTTCGATTTGTGGGGGCAGAAATCTAATTTATCGGCTATTTTTGGAGATCAATTGAGGTAGGAAGCCCTGTTTTTCGAGGTGGAAAGAGAGAGCCAGGGAGGAAGAAGAAAGGAGGAAGAAGGAGGAAGAAGGGAGCAGCGGGGCGTGCGGTTGTCGAGTGGAGCCGTGTTTCGGCAGGCAGGCGGCCGAAAGGCTCCTTTCGGCCAGCAGGGGGCCGAAAGTCTGGGGCCCGCTCTGCGGCCGTGCCAGGGCGCATGCACGTCGGACAGCTGACAGCCGACAGCCGTGTTTCGGCTCGCAGCGTGCCGAAAGGATCGTTTCGGCCTGCAGTGTGCCGACGGCGCAATATTGTTGGAATAAAATGATTCTGCGCAATATATTTCGAATTCGGTTAAAAAAAATAATATTTAAAAAAAAACTCCGTGCCGTGGCGGATAAACTCGTTTGCTTTCCCCACACCAAAATTCCCCACTGAAACCCTAGATCGATCGATGGGGCCGGCGGCGGCGGCTGAGGCCGGGTCGATGGAGCGGACGTGCACTATCCGCGATTGCGAGTGCTGCTGGCTCAGAAATCCCGAGATCCCCCACATCTTCCCCTGGAAGGACCACGTCTCCATCCTGGTCGACGACAAGCGCCCCGCCTGGTCGCTGCTCGTCGGCGTAACAGACGGCGCCTCCTCCTCCATACGGGTGAGCCGCCTCCGCGTGGCGCGATCCGGGCGTATCCTAGGCCGGAGCGACGACAAGCTCGAGGTCTTCCACGACATCGTCCTCGCCAAGCCGCCGGGGATCTGCTTCCATGCTGGCGCCGCCCTGGCTCCAGACGGCCGCTCGCTCTGCGTCCTGCGCAAGGACGACAAAGACGACGAGCAACCCCAGGCCCTGCAGCTTCAACTGGACAAAGACCCCAAGGAGGAGTTGCCCCTTGCGGAGATGAAGGGAGTAGTCCAGACCTTGCACACCCATCTCCGCCGCCGGCCACAATCTGGTCTCTGTCCGCCGCCGTGCGAATCGAAGAGTTCATCGTCGTGGCGCGACGCCTCGTCGACGGCGGGAGGCGGTGGGAGCAGGTCGGCGACCCCTTCACCAGCCCATTCATACGCCGCAGCTTCCCGCTGTGGGGCGGCGGGTTCCTCCAGGGTTACGCCGTGCTCCCCGGCGACAAGCTCATCTCGTCTCCTTCCAACGTTACGGCCTCTTCCTCGCCTTGGCCACCGACACCGGCTGCTGGACCCCGGTGCGCACCGACGCGGACAAGGTCAGAAGAATACCTCCCTCTCAAAGGGCGTGCCATATACATGAAGCAACACGATGCCGTCTACATGCTCTGGAAAAACAACATCTACGCCTACAAGCTCACCCGCCACCGCCAGGATGATCATGATCAGCAGCTGCAGCTCAGCCTGGACCCGCCCATCCATGTCGGCATTGTATGCCCTTTCAGCCCCAAAAGAGGATACGGCTTCCTCACCCGCCTCGCCGACGGCCTCTTGTGCTCCGTCTGGATCAGTCTGGCGATGTACAGCCAATGCCCTTGCGACCACCTTCACGCCATCGTCACCACCTTCCGCCTCCGTGGCCTGGAAGATCAGGGAGGAATCCAAGTGCTGCACTCCACTTACCGCCGGGTAGACATGGTGCCCAATCCAGATCACCAGGAATTCTGCTTTTCTACAGTAAGCATATATGATAGTAGTCTACCTACCTAGTTTTTACTATTAATTTGATGCATTCACTCATTTTAGTCACCTCGATTGCTAGTTATTTTGATCATTCTACAGTAAGCATACTAGCTGCTACCTAGTTTTATGAATTCGATCATGCATCTATGTTATTCACCTCGATTTGCTGGTTGCAGATTTTTTAATTCCATCTACAGTAAGCATACTAGCTACTAGTTTTTTTAATCATGCATGCATTTATGTTGGTCACCTTGATTGCTAGTTACATATTTTTTTTGTTCTCTCTCAACTAATCAATCTGCTGTAAGCATACTAGCTAGTCCCTCCGGTCAAAAAAAAGTGTCAGTGGGTTGACAGAAATTAAGAATTGTTTTTTTATTCCCTCAACTAATCAGTTTACAGTAAGCATAGCTACTTCCTCCGGTCTGGAATTATTGCTGCAACACGTACACGAATTTGTACAATGGCAGTACGTTCACCACGACACTTATTCCGGATCGGAGCTAGTAGCTTTTATCATGCATGCATTTTGGTGGTCACTTCCATTTTTTACCGCCTCTCAACTAATCGATCAATGGATTAGGGAGTATGCGGACAACGGCTATTCAGCCCTGCTGCACAATGAAGAGCAAAAGCATGTCAAAAAGCAATCCAAGATGCTTCCTTGTTGCAGGTCTTGCTTGATCTGAGTTTACTTGCTTCATGTTTAACCTATCTTACATCTAAGTAAGTTTTTCTTCGTTCATGCAGTTTCAGTATTTTAAGCCTCTCATTTACACCAAGTGCTTTAAATGCGGGGGCGACGGTCACATTGGCCCGGAGTGCACTGAAGAGCGAGAGAGGACAGTTTTTCCCTTCGGTCTCAGCCTTCCGAGTCTCAGCCTTCGGTTGACCCTCCCTCAAGGCAACACACGGTTCCTTCTTTAAGTCCTGTTGTGACTGCGAATCCTGCTACAACAACTATGAAGAAAGACTTGTTTATCATTTTCCAAGCTGGCTCAAAAGCAGTCATCTTCCACACGGGCGCCATGGATGATCACAACAAGTCTCTCCAGAAATTTCATGTGCCGGATGGTGGTGATCTGCACTTTTTTGAGAGTGGCTCAAAAATATATGCTGTCTCAGGCCACGGCATGCTTGAGATTAGTCTGAGGAAGAGCTGGGAAACTATCAAGCGATCTGTAGTGCAGGCTATTGCTGATCCATTCATTATGGTTACCAGAGTTGGTGGAGAGACCATTGGTCTTACTGATACTATGCGAGTTTATTATCAGACGAAGTATACTCATCCAACCGCCTCATGGTTGCCTTACAAGACAAACGGGGCTGATGTCTGTAAGGAGGTTTCGATGTCTGGATATGTAGTGGTGAATGATGACTCGTTTATAGTTTGTGATGCTGAGACACGTTTGTGCTTTCTGTTTGACATGGGTGCCAAACAATGGCGTGTTGCCAGGAACTGGGCTGCATTCATAGAAGACGTGCCAAAGACAAACGACATTTTAAATCGTAGATGTGTATTGTGGATGGCTTTATCTACACATGCAGAAATGGAGGGCTTGCTGCTCATGAACTAATTGCTGAACATGGTTCTGAGTACATCCGCAAGCCGATCTTTTTGCCTTTCTCATGGGACGCAAATTGTTTGGTTAAGGACATGTGCTTGGATTATGCCGGCAAAGATAAGGACTCTGGTGCTATCTCTTTTACGTGGTGCAAGGTGAAAAGCTCTCTTTCACTATATATATAGATTATCCATGCATGGTGTGTTCAGTTGTCACCTCTAATGCCTCTAATGTTGCTGTAACATACGCTAGGTGGATATTCTCCGCCCAAGCATGCTGTGCAGATCACCACTGTAAAGGTTAAGACTAAAAGAGGAGACAACGAGAAAATGATTCCGGCGGGAGTCGACTGTGTGGTTAGTGTCGGGCGTTCTCCACGCCACAAAAAGCCTTCCGTGAAAAGGGCATCGATAACATATGCTGCTTTGCTGCCTGATGGATGCATGCCCTATTGTTTGTCCCCTCTAACTAAGTATGTAATATTTGTAACCCTAAGCTCCATGACACTAGACACCTCTTTTGGAAGCGGATGGGTGGATCTGGACTTTAGCTGGCACTTACTTGCTTGGTGCAACTATCAGTTGTATTTTGGTGGTGGTAAATCTTGTATTTCTCTAGAGGAGGGCCTGTGCAATGACCGGTGACCTTGGCTAAGTTAACCCAAACATTTGCTACCTGTAGGCCTGTCTGTAGTATTTATGCCTCTTTCTCTACATGGCATAGTCCGTATTGATTGTGTGCTAATATAATAGCTGGTTCACATATTTGTCCGTGACATTAAGTACCATGTGAAGAATGTGCTACCAGGAGTTGATCACGTTCACAAATGGCTTTGGTGTGAATATTTACTTACTTGATTTTATGCCGGAACAAACAAACTAATGACTTAGTGTTGGTGCAAGTATAATCAGGTTGTTTCATTTGTCATGGCAACAAGTGCAGATCACTTAGTGTTGGCTTTTGGTGTGAGGATCTGGGCTTCAGCTGGCACTCACTTGTCATGGCATTTTATTTTTAAAAATTATAATAGTATTTGAAGTTTTAAAAAAATATAAAAATAAAGCTGGATGTAGCCTACAGTGTCTCCTTACAACTGTGCAAAATTTCAATCCAAAATTTTGGGCTATGAAGAAGACAAATTATGAAAATAGTTGGAGGTGCACTCTTCACACAGATCTATAGTTTTGTATTTGCAGCATTATTTTTGATTGAGCACATTTTTTTCCAGATTTTTTTGGAACTTGGAAAAAAATCAAATGTTCAACATAAATAGCTATATGTAGCCGGGGCTACAAAACGAGACGCTCTCATGTAGAACAAGCTTCTTCGTTGCGGAACCAAAGCGAGAACACACAAATAATGATATTACAGTTTTAAAATTGCTATTACAATTGCTCAGAGTATCCAACACTCGGCAACCCATCTGTCAAGAAACACACTGTATTTGCAAACTCGTTTTTTTATACCATATGGCACGTATGTGAACGGTAAGACCATTCTTCTCGCCGCATGGGGATCAATTATCGGTATTTCGGTCAGACGAGAAATGGATGAATTTACATACAGACTTGCTCAATTCGACAGACTCAGTGTCACTCATGTGCTGTTTGAATTGTATTCACAGAAAGGGTAGAAAAACTCTGGGTTGGGCTGGGTTGGGTGGGTTGGGCCGTCGATTCCAGTCCCAAACAAATCCAGTTCCGATTTGTGAATTTACTCCAGCTATCCGTTTCCTTTAGTGGAAAGCGTATTGACTCCAGAACAAAATGGAATGGAGGCGTCCGATTAAAAGAGCGACCTTTGGTTCATTCCGAACACGGCGGCGGCGGCGAATCGAACCCCCAAAAAAGGAGCTTCCTTGGACGCCATGGCAAGGCGGTGGGCGAACCACCACGCAGTGCCGGCCCCGGCAATGATCAATACGGGTGGCCGCCGCTCCCACGTGCCAACGCCGCTCCGGCGAACCCACTCGCTGGTGTCGGCCGCGGCAATGGTCAAGACGGGGGAAGGGTGAACCCCAACGCCGCTCCGGCGATCCAACCCCCTGGAATCGGCCGCGGCAATGGTCAATACGGGGGAAGGGTGAACCCCAACGCCGCTCCGGCGATCCCAGCCCCTGGTGTCGGCCGCGGCAATGGTCAATACGGGGGAAGGGGAGACCGCAACGCCGCTCCGCCGATCCCAGCCCCTGCGAGGAACCGCAACGCCGCTCCGCCGATATCGGGGTTTGGCGCAATCCCACGCCTGGTGCCGGCCGCGGCAATGGTCAAGACGGGGGAGTGGGGAACCCCAACGCAACGCCGCTCCAGCGGGGCACGGCAATGTTCAAGGCGGCGGTGGCCGTGGCAACTATCAACGAGACCCCGGCGGTGGGGGTCGACACGTGGTACCAAGGCGGCAACGAGTACGGCGGCGGTGGCCGTGGCAACTATCAACGAGACCCCGGCAGTGGGTTCGACCACGTGGGTACCAAGGCTGCGGTGGCCGTGGCAACTATCAACGAGACCCCGGCGGCGGCAATTATGGCTACGGACGCGGCAGCCAAGCCCCCCGTGGTGGGGCGGCAGCAGAGGTAAGAACCCTAAGCCCCTCTCGGTCTCGGAGCGCTATGCCGCCGAGGCGGACAAGCTCCGGGATCAGTTGAAGGCGCTGGACATCACCCGTGCCGAGCCGACGTTCCCGGCGCGTCCAGGGTTTGGCAAAGCTGGGAAAGAGTGCGAGGTGAGGGCTAACCACTTCTTTGTTGGCCTCGCCGGCAAGGGACTGCACCAATACGATGTAAATAAATGCTCTTATCGATGATCAAGCACCGACTCCTTTCATACCTACTATCTTCCCAGCCTTGCACTGATCACCGGGGTTATTGTTTTCAGGTGGCCATTTTGCCGGAGACGACCATGCTGAGTGTTTGTCGACTTGTCATGACGAGTCTCGTGTCCCAGCACCAGACCACCAGCCTCGGTGGACGCCTCCCCGCTTATGATGGCCGCAATACCATGTACACCGCTGGCGAGCTGCCCTTCAAGACAAAGGAGTTCGAGGTCACCTTGTCTGACAACAAGATAGGTGGTGCATCTGGGGCAAGGTAAACTGAACTCAAATAGGAGTGCAGCTCATTTCCATCAACAGTGCAACCAAGGCAACCATGAAGTTTTTGTCAACACACGATCATTTGATCAGGTGTTCCCATGTTTGCAGGAACGACCTTAAGTATAAGGTGACAATACAGCACACGAACTTGGTCAGCCTGCAACAGCTGCAGATGCTCATGGCTGGGATCAGTACAGACATACCAGCGCAGGCGCTCCAGGCGCTCAACATCGTGTTGGGGGATATCATGCTCAACGAACGCGAGGAGTAAAAACTTGCCTTGCCTCTCTCGATCTTTTACTTGGCTTTCTTGATTTCCAACAGAAACAGTATTGTTTGTCTGTACCTTTATGCAGTTATGTCAAGGTAGGCCGGTCTTTCTTCTCGTGGAAGACCGAGAATCCCACGAAACTAGGCCTGGGTATTGAAGGACGCGTGGGGTTCTACCAAAGTATTAGACCTACACAAGGTGGATTGTCTCTGAACATAGGTGAGTCAGATGTGTTAATTAGTTAAGATAGTTCAAGTTAGTACCTCCAGAAATTAAGTTAGTTTAAATTAGTTACATGCTTGAAGAAACTTCTAATTTAGTAATGAGAAAATGGAGCTTGCTGTTTAAACACGCTGCTCTGCAGTTTACTGTGTCATCAGTCCGTAGGCTGACAGTTACTCATCTACACCCTGTTACTTAGAGCTATTGTCGCTGCCTTGCGAATAAATGTACTGCACATTTTCGATTACAGACGTGTCTTCCACTGCTTTCATTGAAGCTAAGCCGCTGATTGAGTTTGTGGGAGACATTCTGAACAATAAAAGATGTTCTTGACGATCTTACTGATTCTGATCATGAGAAGGTACACATATTTTCCATCCAAAGTGCTTTCTTATCAACTGTACTGCGTCAGTATTCTGCTGCAGTGGTAGGTAGTTCAATGTTTAACGTTTCCTGAATCTGCAGATTAACAAGGCCCTCAGGGGTGTGAGGGTTGAAGTCACGCACCGTGGAGAGGTGCGCAGAAACTACCACATTTCTAGCTTGACAAAGCAGTCTAGCAGAGATTTGAGGTACGAACTCACCCTTTTCCTTAATGTTGAGACAAATCATCCTAGTCAGTAGCATTAGCGCCATTAATCCTCTAGCATCACTTATTCTCATAATTGTTTTGCGTGGATACCAAAAATTCCTAGGTTCGAATCATCGACCGGTGGATCCAAAACTGTCATGGACTATTTCAAAGAAACCTACAAGCTGCAACTAAAGTATGATTTTCTCCCATGCTTGCAAGTTGGTACAGAGGAGAGACCAAACTATCTTCCAATGGAGGTTTGTGTAAACGGACTTCAAATTTTCTATTAACCTTCCACTTCAATATCTCATATACACTTGCAAGTATATATTTTGGTCCTCTATACATTTTCACCATCGTCATGTTATACACTTCTATTTGCATTTCAGATGTTCTATACACTTTATCCTGCATATATGTTATAAAACACTTCCAACTGAACTTCAGGTTTGCAATATAGTTTTGGGACAGCGGTACCAAAAGAAGTTGGATGAAAGTCAGGTTACTAATATGATGGCAATAACCTGCAAGCCTCCATATAAGCTTGAGGCAGCTATTCGCAAAGTAATTTCTTTTGCTGTTTTTATATGCCCGTGAGCAAGCTCATTTTGAACTTTCACTAATCCCTTGTCTATTTTTGATTAAGATCGTCCAAAACAACAACTACAATAGCGCCAAACGTTCAGATGAATTTGGTATCGAAGTTGACAACAATCCAACTTCTATTCAGGCTAGAGTTCTACCTCCCCCAATGGTAATTTCCAATATTAGAAGTTCAATTCTTTTCCACTTTGTAGATTTCTTTACTTAGCTTGTTTGTTTTTCTTGTTGTAGCTGAAGTACTATGGTCCTGTCTCTAACCGGTTCATCCCAAAGAATGGGACGTGGAACATGACTGGCGAGGTATATACGAGTAATTCAAATATTCCCAAATACACTAGAGAGAGCATTTTTTTTAGAAGTGCAATTACTATTGTTTGCATGTTTGAAATCTGCTAGAGAGATCAACATCTTACGAACCTCCTTGCATGCCACAACTCACATTTTTTCATATTTTGTTTTTTGAGGAATTCACATTTTTCATGCTATTTTCTCAAGTATTATATGATAGCTATTTTCGTTAGTTTTGCCGGTGGCTTTAGTCGTCTGTTTATTAGTCGGCATAGCTGCCAGTTATCCTTTTATATTGACCGGCTAGAATCTCCCATGACGCTTTGCTATATTGAACTACATCGTTCTATTCTGGAATTTGTTCTTCGACACGGTATTCTGTTGGCTTATATATAGTTTACAATTTTTTAATAGCGCTTGTTTTTTTCTTTAGAGATTTCTCCTCTGTTACTACCCAGTATCCTTTGACATCATCCCATACTAAACAATTACGGAATTCTTCTGGTTTTCTATGTGTTACTGACTACTGAGAGTATGGTTGGTATTGCATGTATTTGTTTTGAGTTCTCTACATTGTCTAAGTGTTCACTTTGACGTGCAGAAAGTCGTAAATGGTGCCAAGGTTGTTAACTGGATATGTGTAAACTTTCGCCCTAATTTGTCTGAGCCAGACGCTCAACAATTCTGCCAGAAGCTGAGTGACACGTGCCGCAATACTGGACTGGTAATTTTTCTTATTATCCTCTGATTGTGTTCCGACCCAAAGGGTATTGACATACTCAGTCTTTTCACTTTTATTTTCAGGACTTCCAAGATGCAAATCCTAAAATATTCCCTGTTGGTCCTGATCAAGTTGAAGAAATACTCCGTCGCATATGTCTGCATGAGCTGAAGGCACACAAGATTGACCTCCTACTTGCTCTGTTGCCAGATAAAAATGGCAGCCTATATGGTTACATTACTTATCACAAACTTGAGTCTCTTACTGATTTGATTACTACATTTCTCATGCCTGATTTAATTGTATACCATAGGTGACATTAAAAGGATCTGTGAAACAGACATCGGTGTGATGTCGCAGTGCTGTCTACGGGAAAATGTATTGAAGTCAGATCCTCAATGTTTGGTAAATGTTGCTCTTAAGATTAATGCCAAGGTAAAGTCAATAAAAATTACTTCCGTTTAAGGAAGCTTGTTATTCCATATTGAATTGATTTACCATTTTCACAGTGTGGGGGAAGGAACTGGGTATTTGCCAATATACGGGAAAGTTTACCAATTGTTTCAGACAAGCCAACGATTATATTTGGTGCCGATGTTACTCATCGTAGTGCTCTAGATGGTTCAGCCCCTTCCATTGCTTCTGTAAGATATATTTTCTCCAGTATGTAGAAATTAAATTACCCTAGTATATTTTCTTCACATTTAATTGTCTACGGGATTCCCATTAGGTTGTTGCCTCCCAAGACTGGCCTGAGGTAACCAAGTATCGTGGCGAGGTTAACGCACAAGGTCAACACGAAGAACTCATCCAAGGACTTGGTGAAATTGTTAAGTAAGATCCTTATGAGGTGCACCTAAATTTTAAATGTGCATACCACATATGGTAGTATTTACTCTCTTTTTTTCTCCCAGGAAACTCCTCGATTCATTCCAAAAGGAATCTGGGAACAGGCCACAGCAGCTGATATTTTATAGGTTCATAATTTGTGACTTGTTCTGATTTGGGTTATCATCATGCCAACCAACACACTGACACTTTCATTTCATTGCTAGGGATGGTGTAAGTGAGGGACAGTTCAGGCAGGTTTTGGAGAAGGAAATTCCGGAGATAGAAAAGGTGTCTATTAATTTGATGACCCTTATGCTTGGTGTCTCGACCTATTAGTAACACAGCTCATTAATCACAAACCCTTGGTTCAGGCATGGAAGGTGTTATACAAGGAGAAGGCACCAATTACCTTCATAGTGGTGCAGAAGAGACATCATACAAGACTGTTCCCAGATGATTCCGATCGGGATAGTAGTGGAAATGTTCGTCCAGGTTATTTCATGAAGCACAATGGCAACCATCTCAAGTTTATTTGATTTGGACGAGATGTTTTTTCTCACATCTTTCTGTAAAATTGCAGGAACTGTGGTTGATAGGAAGATATGCCACCCAACAGAGTTTGATTTCTTCCTATGCAGCCATGCTGCGATTAAGGTAATGATACTGAAACAATACATGTACTAGTTTATATTTATTTTTGATGATATCATCTTAGCGAATGGTGGAACTATACAAATGTAGGGAACAAGCCGTCCTACGCATTATCACGTCCTGCGAGATGACAATAACTTCACTGCTGATGCCCTGCAGTCGCTTACAAACAACCTATGCTACACGTAAGAATTCTCTTACACGCTATGAAAAAATACAGTTCAATAGTCTGAAATTTTCTCTGTTTATGCCCTTATCAGGTATGCAAGCTGCACTAGCTCGGTGTCGACTGGTATGCCACTCTTGCTTATCATCTCTGTCTTGTCCTGGAGAGATAATTTAAAGCTAATTCCATGTTGTCTTTTGCAATGATTCCATGTTGTCTTTTGGAATGAACATTAGTTCTGTAATTATACTCTCCCGGCATCAATTCACTCTTCCGCACTACTTGGTGATATTTGTAACTACTGTTTCACATTCTAACTTATTTTGCCTGCGCTGGCACAGCTCCTCCTGCTTACTATGCACATAAACTCGCTTCCCGAGCTCGATTCTACCAAGCCCTAGGCTCGGATGTGGCGTCGGAGGTAAGCTCCAGCAGTGCAGCTATGAGACCACTTCCTGAGATAAGGGATGAGCTGAAAAGTCTCATGTTCTACTGCTAGAACCTCTAAACCTGAAGATGCCCCAAGAGCTCGAGCTCTGATGATTGGCGTTCCTTTTAGTAGTATACACAGCGGCCTAAAAATTGTACTTTATTTCTGTTGGTTTGGTGAACATGGAAGTATCTCTGCCTTGCTATTTTCAGTCTCAGAATGATAAGTTCGTAAGGATATGAACGTGGAAGTCTTACGTATGTTATATCTTCTTTGCGTGAAACATGTATGACCTCAGTTTTATGTTTTCTGAAATATTTGTATACCCTGATATTATAGAAATGTTCTTTGAGACAAATATAGACAAACTGTATTCAAATTATACCTGAAAATCTTAATAATCGATATGACATTCTTAGTCGAAGTTTAAAAGGTTTGACAAAAGGCCAGACCAAAACCTGTATTTCTGATATAGACAGAGAAATAATACCCGAAAAAGACATGGATTCAATCTTTGAGTATAACATCAAAAATTGTGCCAGTAAGTAAAATATATTGAATGAATCTACCATGGCTGAATATGAATGTCACATTTGACATTACAAAACTAACAACACCTGGTATGCAGAGCAGCATCTCCTTATTCTGTAAAATGGAAAGAAAACAGCATTCTTCTAATCTAATCTAAAGCTCTCAACTTATTCATTCTCCGGCACCGTGACTCGGGACTCACCATCTAAACCTCTGCTCTCAATATGTACACGACAATTCCTCCCTCCCATCTAACAAAACCTGTACATACAAATCTCTTCATGCAACAAGCAAGACATGTGTGTTATCTTGACCATGGATCTCCACCAAACTGCCTGAAAGAATGAGGAGGATGGGCCATTCCATGGCCTCCTCCTTGCGCCCATTGCAGATTCCGGCCATCTACCTGGCTGCTCGCCAGATTGTTATTCTGGGTATACCCATACATAAATTGGGCTGGGGGAAGGATGTTCCCTTGAGCACCATGAGGAACCAGTTGAACGCGTGAAGATACCTGTTTGTACTGGGACAGTACACTCGAAAGGCTTCCATCCCCGCTAGGCAAATTCTGCCCCAAAACCATGCCATTTGATTCCATCCCAGACCAGTTATTATTTTGCGATGGCTGCTGCTCGTCAGGGAACCACCTGTGACTTCCGCCCAACGGTTGTGCCTGACCTGCAAAACTTGCTTGCGGCTCAACCATAGCAAAGGTGTCCTGAGTACAAAGTGCTGTACTGGAATACAGCATGTTATTCTCGACTTGCTGCGAGTAGAGTCCATTCTGCCTCTCGTCAAGCAGCTGCAGCTGCATCTCCTCTTGGACCAGACCGGAATGAGCTGAATAGCCGTTTGCCATGGAATGCAAGCCCACTGATTGTTTCAGGCCGTTCATGTGTCCAAGGGAATAGGAGGGGACAATTCCGATACACTTCTTGCCGTTTAGGAGCTGCTCGCTGGTTAACTGGTTAGCGCATGGTGGCAACAGAGATGTTGGGTTACACATTGGTAATGCAGCAGTAACAGCAATCTGAGCTTGCTGCCTCCGTCTGGCATCTATCCCTAGGTCAATCATGGAAGCTGCTGCCCCTCCGGAGAGATGGCGCTTAAGCTGCAGGGGGGCTGATTGTGCGTACAGGCTATTATCGGGAGGGCGGTAAAAGGAATCCACGGGGCTTGCTGACTGCCATAGAACATCCTGGTATTGTGTAGGCCCATTTAGTTCAGGGCCTTCCTCCACATTATTTTGTTTGCACAAAGGCTTCGATAGAAGCACTGTACTATCAGAGGACATCATTGTAATACCCTCAGGCCCTCTATGATCAAGAATCATATGATTCGTCTGATTTTTGTTGCCATGTCCAGGTGAGGCACTTGGATAATGTGACAGGATGGTCTTCAAGTCGTCAGTTTGCTCATCGAACCCTCCATGAACATCAATAGGAAAACTAGTATAGCAACTGTTCTTAAGGCTTTGGATAGGTGAGATCGTGTGGCAGATGGCCTTTGGTTCCTGTGCTTGCATGTCTGGAATGTTATAATCCTGAAGAGCTGTATCTTTGCAGCTGGTATCTTCCATATGACCATCATCTGTGCCGGGATTAAAATCTTTGGGGCTAGTATCTTCCATACCAGCATCTTGCCTATCTGAGCTGTTGCCACTCTTAGCGCTTGTATTCATGCCGTTGATCTTTTCAAGTTCTTGATCTTGTTCATCTGCGCTGCCCTGACTCTGTGTAGTTACATTCGTGTTATTCATGTCCATGCCATCTTGATCTGACATGTCTGGGCTGTCATGAGAGTCAGTGGATGTACCTGTATCACTTGTACCATTGACATCTCGGTCTGCAATATTTTGGCTGTCATGGGAGTCAGTGGATGTATCTGTATCGCTTGTATCATTGTCATCTTCATCTTCAGGAACTGGGCTGCTATCATCCCCGGCTTGTGGCACATCCGAAGGCGAGTGGTCTACCCTGCTGCTGTTCATCTGAGATGCCACCATTTTGATAAGTTGCTCCGTCAGTTACCTGCTCTGCCATCTCAAAAAAATTATAAGGAAGATTGTTACAAAAACATCATGATTTTTTAAAATGGATATCAAAAAGAGGTATTTTGATATTAAATCCATGTTGGAATAAACCCAACTGTGTCCGGATCATGTTGAGTCCGGTTAGTTATTTTCCATGGAGGAGTCCTAGTTAATTAGGAAGTACTCTTTAGTGTCTAGGTCTTATAGTTTTGGGTCGTGCTGAGCGTCCTCCGGAGGATCGATCGGTGCGATCCTCCGCCTCCCGAGCCGTCCGATCGAGGCGCGCGGGACCGTCTGATCTCTTTCTTCCTCGCACCTCCTGCGCGCTGCGCGCACGCAGTACGCTCTCTCCTGCACAAAACATCCCCGCACATGGCCCGAGCCCCCAGCCCCAATCCCGCGCCCTGCACACATCCCGCATGACTCGAGGGCGGGGGCCTGATAGCCGCTCATCACCCTCACCGTCCCGTCGCCGACGCTGCGACCATCGCCGCCGACAAAGACCGTTGCAGCAGATTCACCCCATCGCCGGAGCTACGACCATGTTGGGTTTTGCCCACAGGATCGATCACATCAAACTAGACGAAACGACACACTCGAAAAACTTGTGGCCAGGGGTGCGTATCGCACCCTCTAATCTTTCTCTTTATTTCTGTTTTCTCAAACTCTGGGTACAAGCTCAATCTTTTAAAACGCAGCCCCATGGTCGTGCTTATATACACGCACCAAGGCATCGACCATGATCCTACTCCAACTAGTACTCCTATTACTCGGCTAACAAAAGTAGCAAACCTAGTAGGACACGGACACAACTAGCAACTCATAGACTGACTCGGTTTGGCATGCAAGCCAACCATAACACGGACTAGACTCACGTAAAACCTGCCGACTAACAATTACTATTTCCTAATTAACCTCACGCTAGATTAAGGAAAGATTATTTTCCAACAATCTCCCCCTAATCTTGACTTGTCGTTTCCTCGTACTCCCCCTGATCTTGACTCCTTGCAGATCCACGACCTTTGACTCAACTCAACGTATGATCCAGACTCGCAGTCACGCCGTTATCATGTGGACACTTTCAGCCACACCTCGCGAATACATGCCGACGGACGATCACGCCGCCCCATGTAAAGACATGTCCTCATTGAAGAGGCTCACCTTCAACTGGTCCTCGTCCCACTATACGCTTGAGCTTTATCCTCTCGTCGAGACACACTTGTCTTCGCGCACGTCCCTCGCCCTCGGTGACACCCCGCACCGGACAGCCCTCGACCATGACGCACTTCAACTGCAATGAATCCTCACAGAGACGAACACTTGGACACGACGACGACGACGACTCACTGACACGACTCCGACACCCACACGTGCAAACTTGCACACACTTGACTCCTGGACCCGAAGATGAACTTGACGAGACTCCCGGCACCGCACCTCGGCACCACCGCTCCATCAACGATCATCCACTTCCACCGGCTCGTCGACGACATCTCCCTGTCGCCCTCCTCCGTGTCGCTCTACCGAACGACGATCGCCCGCCCCGAGGCGCTAGTACGGGTCGCCTCCCCGGGGCAAGCGTGGCTTCAAATCCTCGACCTCGCTCTGATACCAATTGTTGGGTTTTGCCCACAGGATCGATCACATCAAACTAGACGAAACGACACACTCGAAAAACTTGTGGCCAGGGGTGCGTATCGCACCCTCTAATCTTTCTCTTTATTTTTGTTTTCTCAAACTCTGGGTACAAGCTCAATCTTTTAAAACGCAGCCCCATGGTCGTGCTTATATACACGCACCAAGGCATCGACCATGATCCTACTCCAACTAGTACTCCTATTACTCGGCTAACAAAAGTAGCAAACCTAGTAGGACACGGACACAACTAGCAACTCATAGACTGACTCGGTTTAGCATGCAAGCCAACCATAACACGGACTAGACTCACGTAAAACCTGCCGACTAACAATTACTATTTCCTAATTAACCTCACGCTAGATTAAGGAAAGATTATTTTCCAACAGACCATCGTTGCCGAAGAAGATCCGTGAAGCAGATTCCCCGTTCGCCCTTGTATAGCTCCCCACCCAGCTGGCTCCTAGAACCGGCGTCCACCCTCAGCTCCGGCGACTAGAACCGCATACCACCGATGGTAGCAACACCGTCCTTCCTTGGTAGCAACGCCGCCGTGTCCTGGCAGCACCGGACGAGGATGGTAGCAGCGCCGCCATGTCTTGACAGCACCGCGGTCCACGCTGGCAGCACCACGTCTTGCCGATGGCAGCACCGCGTCTCGCAGCTGGTAGCACCGCCGTGGTGCCCTGGCAGCATCGCGCCGTCGTGGTGCCCCGGCAGCACCGCGCCTCGCCGCCGGTAGCAATGGCGTCCTGCATTAGTAGCACAACGTCTCGCCGCTGGTAGCACCGTCGTGGTGCCCCGGCAGCACCGCGCCTCGCCTGTTGGGTTTCACCCACATGATCAATCACATCAAAGTATCACAAACACACGCGGACAAAATTATCGCCAAAGGCACATATCGTGCCTTTCTCTTTTTCTTTATTTTCTCTCAAATCTCACGGTGTTACAAACTCACGACCTGGGACGTTTATATACACGTCCAATGCCTACCACGCTAAACTAGTCCAAACCGGAGACCAACTCCTAGTACTAGTCGACAACTTAGACATTTAGGAAACTAACTCAAATTTCCTACTATCTCACGTACCAACTAGCTAGTATACTAGTACAACACGGATCAAACTCACGAACATAGTTGGACAAGATTGGATTATTTCCAACATTCTCCCCCTAATCCAAACTTGTCGTATCCTTGTGCTCCCTTCAGTCTTGATTCGAGGCAGCTTCACAACTCGACGACTCAACTCAACGCGTTCTCCGGATTACTAGCTCACGCTGCCGCATTTTAGCGTGCCACATGCAGACTAAACGCATAGCCTCATGCAGGAACACATCTTAACCGGTTCGCATCCATCTTCACGTTGATCTTCGTCTTCTCGTTGAGACACGCAGATAGCCACCCGCCATCTTGTCTCCGCGCACGTCTTCACTCCTTGGAGATACACCTTCATTGAAGCACCTCGAACGTGACGTCTCACGTCTTCGCCCCTTGGAGATATAGCTCACTGGAGTGCCTCGACCGTGACGCGCTTCCGCTGCAACGAACTCCTGCAGACTAGCACTTGGACACAACTTTACTCCTCATCCCTGTTGTCGGTGACACATCTTACCGAACAACACTTCATGTCTGGCGGCAACACAACTCGTCATGTACGCGCAACACATCTTTCCGTACATGAATTCGCCGGAAACTTGTTACCTTTGCCCAAAGATCGAACACACGATCTTGCGGCAATTCCACTGGTCCAGCGGCAACACAACTCGCCGTATACGGGCAACACAACTTCCGCATACGAACTCGCCGGAACTTCGATCACGAACGGAACCGCAAGGACACAATATCCTTTTCCACTCGCTCCTGTCCACACAATTTTCTCCGCTCTCCGCCAGTAACACAACTGTCGTAGAAAAACTCACAACCATAAGCTCTTGGACGCATCTTGCAAGAACTCATGCGCACACCTTGACAACCTACTTCATACTCCCCCCGATGATGATCTCGGCGAGATGTACCGATACCGCGTCTCGGCACCACCGCTGTCACCAACGATCATCCGCCTTTGCTGCCTTGCCGACGGCTACCTCACCGTCTCCTCCGTGTCGCTCCACTGAACGACGATCGCCCGCCCCGAGGCGCTAGTACGGGTCGCCTCCCCGGGGCAAGCGTGGCTTCAACTTGGACCTCGCTCTGATACCAATTGTTGGGTTTCGCCCACAGGATCAATCACATCAAAGTATCACAAACACATGCGGACAAAATTATCGCCAAAGGCACATATCGTGCCTTTCTCTTTTTCTTTATTTTCTCTCAAATCTCACGGTGTTACAAACTCACGACCTGGGACGTTTATATACACGTCCAATGCCTACCACGCTAAACTAGTCCAAACCGGAGACCAACTCCTAGTACTAGTCGGCAACTTAGACATTTAGGAAACTAACTCAAATTTCCTACTATCTCACGTACCAACTAGCTAGTATACTAGTACAACACGGATCAAACTCACGAACATAGTTGGACAAGATTGGATTATTTCCAACATCGCCGCTGGTAGCAACGGCGTCCTGCATTGGTAGCACAACGTCTCGCCGCTGGTAGCACCGCCGTCGTGCCCCGGCAGCACAACAGCTCGCCGCTGGTAGCACCGCCGTCGTGCCCCGGCAGCCCCGCCCCTCGTCGCTGGTTGCAACGGCGTCCTGCATTGGCAGCAGAACGTCTCGCCGCTGGTAGCACCGCGAAACGACCTCGGCAGCACCGCCACACCTGACACACCCTCCGTTAGAAGGACCTCCCCTCATTGTCGCCGTCGTCCCCTGCAACTCCATTGCCACTCCTCTGCAGCTCGGGTGCCCGACCTATACAGCTCCGGCTCCGGCACCCGCCCCCTATAGCTCATGCATCTGCTCTCTGCAGCACGGCGGCGAAGGAGGCTCCCGTCAGGAGAGCAACGAAACCTCACCGGCGACGCCATCTTGCAGCATCAGAGGTCCGACAATGGTATAAATACTAAGAAGAATGGCTGTGCCTAGTTCTGGGCCGCTGCTGAAGCGGCCGAGAAAGAGGAGCATGGGGAGGCGGATGGCACCGTGGCGGCGTGTTTGTTGGCGAAGACGGAGGCGAGCAGCAGGACGAGCTCCTGCGGTGGAGGAGTTGCTCGGGAGAGAAACAGAGATGCCCTCGAGAGGATAAGGAGAAACGGATTTGCTAATTCTCAGTCGCCTGAGAATTAGTTAATTCTCAGTCACCAATCTGACCGTTGGTTTACTGTATCCGGATTCGTGTTTTGTTTAGCGTACGTTGTTTTCTTCTCTGTTCTGAGCAAGCAGCGAGCTTCTTTCTAGTAGTGGGTTTGACGGGCCTTCAGTCCAGACCGGTAAGGGCTTTCTCGAGATGGGCTTTAGCACTTACACGGGTGCAACTCAAAGTGTTAAGCGGATGAGATATGAGAATTGGATGGGTCGCTTGCTTTTTTCTTGGCTTTTGTTCTTGTTTTTTTTTTTGACATGGCTTTTGTTTTTGTTTTCGAACTGCTTAGGCATGTTTGGATTCTATCACAGTTAGGCTTAGGGTTTTTGTTTTTTGTTTCTATTTCATGTGTTCTAATTGAGACAGAGACAAAAGTGTGAGAGAAGTGAGTGACACAAATAGATAAATATAGATATTTGTTTACGATAGTCACGAGAGAGGTGGATGAGGGTCTTCCATGTTGTTTCTCTAGCACAAAAACAATATTTTTATTTTTATTGAATTTTCAAATAATATAATTACACATTGTCTGTGACTGGGAGCTAGTTGCAGTGTCGAGTGTGTCATGTGTCCAACTATTTGCAATTAAGGGGACAGTTGCACCCCGTGCGTAACTGTGTGCAATTGACGAGTCAGTTGCACCTCGCGCGCAACTGTGTGCAATTGACGGGTCAGTTGCACCCCATGCGCAGTTGAGGAGCTAGTTGCACCCCATGAGCAGTTACGTAATTGTGGGGCCACAGAACCACGTCAGTTGCACCCCGTGTGCAACAACCATGTGCAATTGACGAGTCAGTTGCACCTCGCGCGCAACTGTGTGCAATTGACGGGTCAGTTGCACCCCATGCGCAGTTGAGGAGCTAGTTGCACCCCATGAGCAGTTACGTAATTGTGGGGCCACAGAACCACGTCAGTTGCACCCCGTGTGCAACAACCATGTGCAATTGACGAGTCAGTTGCACCTCGCGCGCAACTGTGTGCAATTGACGGGTCAGTTGCACCCCATGCGCAGTTGAGGAGCTAGTTGCACCCCATGTGCAATTATGTAATTGTGGGGCCACAGAACCACATCAGTTGCACCCCGTGCGCAACAACCATGTGCAATTGACGTGACCTCTTGTGCAATTGTGGGGTCAGTTTGCAGGGAGCAGTTGCAGCGCAACCGTGTCCAATTGAGAGTTAGTTGCACCCCATGCACAACTATGTGCAATTATGGGTCAGTAACACATCATGAGTAACTATATGCAACTAAGGGGTCAGTTGCAACCCATGTGCAACAATGTGGAATTGTGGGGCCAAGTTGCATCCGATACGCAACTATGTGTAAGTGAGGGTTAGTTGCACCCCATGTGCAACTATGTGCAATATGGGTCAGTTACACATCATGCGTAACTATGTGCAACTAAGGGAGTAGTTGCACCCCATGTGCAACTATGTGCAATTGTGGGGCCAAGTTCCATCCAGAACGTAACCGTGTGTAACTGAGGGTCAGTTGCACCCTATGCGCAACTATGTGCAGTACGGGCCAGTTACACATCATGCGTAACTGTGTGCAACTAAGGGAGCAGTTGCAACCCATGTGCAACTATGTGCAGTTCTGAGGTCAAGTTGCATCCAGAACGCAACTGTGTGCAATTGAGGGTCAGTTGCATCCTATATGCAATTATCTGCAATTGTGGACTCAGTTGCACACCATGCATAACAAGGGTCCAGTTGCAACCCATGTGCAAGAATGTGCAACAAGGATTTTCTAGTCCCACGTTGGATGCAACCGATTTTTTTTCGCATAACTTTTAATTTTTTTATTTATTTGCTATGTATGGTTTTGTTGTGGAGTATTGGGTGTGAAAAATTCAGTATCTCAAACAAAATGATTTTCGGATGGGAGTTATTATTTTTTGAGAAAAAACCATTTGCAAGACTATAAAAAAAATTCATGCAAATGATTTTACATTGATCGAGCTGGATTAGTCTGACGTGTTGGTTGTGTGCTATAAAAAAAAAGTTTATTAAACGAAATATAGATCTACCATCGTGGCCCAACATACCTCGTACGGCCCAGCGGCAGCTACCCTGATTCTGTAAGCCTGGTACCTCGTCGCTGTTATTTTTCGAACGACAAACGAACGGCGCAATGCTAACAACCTATATGTACTGAACTACCGAAGTTGACTGAGATTTAACAAAATCTCAGTCGACTTAGCCTTAGTCGCTCCCAAGGAGAAAGGGGAACGAGGGTGGACCGGTGCAAAACGCGGCCTCGTTTTCCTTAGACACGGAAGTGGGCAATTTCCGTTATTGCGTGTGCCGCTGGCATAATCAAGCACATCGCCCCAGGAAAGGACTACCACCGCATCGGCATCTCCACCAGCGACGTCAAGGACCTCCGCCCCGCCTGGTCGCTGCTCCTCGGCGTCACCGAGGGCGCCTCCTCCTCCCTACGCCTGAGCCGCGTCCGCGTGGCGCGATCCGGCCTCATCCTCGGCCGGAGCGACGACAAGCTCGAGGTCTTCCACGACATCACCCTCGCCAAGCCGCCGCAGTACGGCTTCGATGCCGGCGCCGCCCTGGCTCCCGACGGCCGCTCCCTCTGCGTCGTGCACACTCACTACGATGAGCAACCCCAGCCCCTGAAGCTCAGTCTAGTTGAGCTCGACAAGACCGACAGGTTGTTGCCCGAGATTGAAGGGACGACCAGCCATTGCATGCCCGTCTCCTACGCCGGCGGCATCTGGACTCTCTCCGCCACCATGGAGTACTTCGGTCGCTTCAGCGTCGTCACGCGACGCCTCATCGACGGCGGCTGGGAGGAGCAGGTCGGCGACCCCTTCACCTGCCCACTCATGCCATGCCCACCCGCTGCCCCCCGTGGACCGGCGGGTTCTTCCAGGGCTACGCCGTCGCAAAAAGCCTCATCCTCGTCTCCTTGCAACAATACGGCCTCTTCCTCACCTTGGACCCTCACACCGGCCGCTGGAACCCCGTGCGCACCGACGCGACAAGGTCAGAATATTACCTCCCTATCCATGTGGCCGCGGCGTATACGTTGGGCAACACGATGCCATCTACATGCTCTCTACAAACTCCATCTACGCCTACAAGCTCAAGTACGATGATCAGCAGCAGCTCAGCCTGGACCCGCCCATCAAGATCCACTATGTCTGCCCTTTCATGAGACACAAAGGGTACGGCTTCCTCACCCGCCTCGCCGACCGCCTCCTGTGCTCCGTCTGGATCAGCCTAGCCAGCCACAGCCCATGCCCCTGCGACGACCTGCACGCCATCGTCACCACCTTCCACCTCCGCGACCCGTCTCCGGGAGGAGTCGAGGTGCTGCACTCCACTTACCGCCGGGTAGACATGGAGCCTCATCCCACACAAGAACAGATGTTCTGCTTTCTACAGTAAGCATACGTACTAGCTATCTACTACATTTTTCATGCTGGTCACCTCGATTTGCTAGTTGCAGATTTTTTATTGTCTCTCAACTAATCAATCAATCTATTAATTAGGGAGTTTGAGGACGAGGGGTCTCTGCTGCAACATGAACAAGTGGAAGAGGACAACGTCGACGAACCAGCTTGCTTGTTGCAGGTCTTAATTAGCTTGTTCTGAATTTACTACTGTAGCTTCATGTTTAACCTAGCTAGCTGACATCTAACTAAGTTTCTCTTGGTGCATATATGCAGGGCCTTTGAGATCAGCCGCTCAACAAAATCCAGGTGCTTTGAATGCGGCGGTGACGGCCACGTAGCCCAACAGTGCTCTCAAAAGCGACAACTCCTCCCTGAATAGGAGGCCGGACAAGTATTATGCATGGTTATCAGAGTTGGTGGAGAGACGATTTCTCTTACTGATACTCTGCAAATTTTCCATCACACAATCTTGTGTCACTTGATCCAAGGGGTGGAATGTGTAGCTAATACGGATACCTACAAGTATGGCCAAAAAAAGATGGGACTAGCTAAGCCTGATTTTTAGAACGTCAACATGAGCGGTAGAATGTACACCCACGCAATCTTGATGAAATGGATCGGTGAGAACAAACCGAACCTGACGATCATGAATTGTAAGAAAAGGTGTGTGATGTAGCTCAGGTTTTGAATCTTCGATGCATTTTGAAAACATCATAATTGATTAACTCAAACCCCTGTTCACGGAAAACAACAGAGATGCGTAATCAGCCCATCGAAATTTCAGCGCTTCAAGATCACTTAGATATTCGTACAAGTTATTTAATTCACAAGAATCAATTTCCGTATATACACGACCATATACCAAAACTAGTACGCATCAACACGTCCACAAGTATAGACGAGAGTAAATGTGTAATTAAATTGTAATGCAATGTGAAGAATTATACAGGCTGCTTACAGACAACACAAGCTTGCAGGTATATATTTGTATGTATGTATGTACCAGAAATGAACAAACTAATTATTTCAGTACACAACAAAGCTACCCATCACCAAAAATTTACAATCAAATCCTCACAGCACAATCACCTTGTTCTTGCGGAACGGCGACAGCAGGGAGAAAGACCGAGATGCTGCATTTACACAGTAAACATGTGCAGTTATTTTCATTTGATCTTCACCCAAACTTACAAGTTTCAAGAAATAAAACAACTTCAGCTCGGTACAAATTTCTGCCTTTACCTCAACCTCCACATTCGGGCTAAAAAAGATGCTGCACTTCGCCTGACTTACCATTTGACCTGAACTACCGCAGTACTGTTCCAGAACCTGTCTCAATGAGGTTGCATTAGTCATATTAGCTTTCATAAGGATAAGGGAATCACCGTACTCAGGGAACATAGGATAGTTGTTATCATCCTCTTCTTCTTCATTGTCTTTCATCATAACCCTTCTTTCTCCGTGCTTGGTCCAACAATTATAACTGGGTATGAAACCGGACCAAATCAGGTGGATGTGAAGGGTTCTCGAGGAAGAGTAATCTTTCTTATTCTGACAGATAACACTTGGACAACACATAAAACATTCTGATCACTGTTTGCCTCAGCCACAACGATAAAATTCTGAAGTCCCGTAATGAACTTGGCAGTGCGTCGGTCACCGTACATCCATTGCTGGTTCATCTGCATTATTTAATTAAGTTTATCAAAAATCATTACAGAACATAATGAATAGAGAAATGATGTATATCGACACATGCATTTTATCAATGACGGATGAAAAGATAGAGTTGTTAACCTCGACCGAGAAGGAAAAAAGAGGAGAAAGCTTAAGTGTGGCTCGGGCACTTCATATCATATTTGTTTTCTGTGAACTCATGTGGCATCATGCTCTCATGCATTTCATCAAACACCTCTTGTGCATAAGAAGGGAGAGCAAACCAACATACACCTCTTTTGCATAAGAAGGGAAAAAAATGAGGAGAAAGCTATGGGGTGTGGCTCCTTGCAGGACATGGGTGTTATATAGAGATGGTCCTTTAGTGCCGGTTGAAGACACCAACCGGGACTAAAGGGGCTCACACCCTGCCGCAGCCCGCCGCAACCCCTTTAGTCCCAGTTCATGTCTCGAACCGGGACTAAAGGTCCATTACGAATCGGGACAGAAGGCTTTCCGGGTGCGTCCTGACCGGTCGAACCGGGACTAATGGATCATTAGTCCCGGTTCGTAAGTGGACCGGGACTAAAGCCTTTTGGGCTCCCGAACGGAAGCCCTGTTTTCTACTAGTGCTGCCATGGAGATCACTCCACCGATTCAGTTTCTACGTTTCACCGTGTTTCCACGTGTCTTTCGTGAACCTACGGGTAACTGATAGGGTGATAGGCAAGTGTTGCACGGTACAAAGTTTCAGGTAGAGAGACACCAGCAAATTTACGGTTGGGTAGTAGCCACAACAGACACCACAACTGTCCTGTCAAAAAAAGGACACCACAACTGCATGTGAAAAACTTCCATGGTTAAGCGTTGTATACGCAATGTGCATGAACGGAGGATGGGAACGGATGAGCGAGAACATCGCAAGTATGAAGCAGACACGCAGAGAACATTGCAAGGTCATTTACATTGGCCCTGGTACCGGACAGACTGGGAGCTGCAGGCAGAACTGTATGTCTATCAGTCCATGGATTCTGAATGTCATGTGCTTGATGATTCCTGAAGGAACACACAAGAACAATTTGGATTAAAAAAGTGTAATGTAATAATTAACTGAAAGTACACTATGTGTATCTAAGTATACAATTTATTTTCTGAATAATTTGTGTACAACTCTACGCACACATATACCCTGTATGTCTCTCTGTATCCCCGGACTTGTGGAGCACATCACAGAAGAACAGCGAATCAATCAATCAGAGATAATCCCTCTACCTAATCTTAATTCCTACTACCAATCAAGCTAGAGTTTCTATCAAAGACGTGACGTGTTCAACGACAATGGGGGAGACCTTGGCACGGGCACGGGGAACCTGTGATCTCGTCGGCCCATGGGTTCCCGGCCATGTCCCTCTCCTTGGCCGGGTTCACCGACCGGAGCGCCCTCCACACGGCGGAGTTGCACTTGAACCCTGAGCCGAAGGCGATCTGCCACGTCCTGTCCCCCTTCTTGATCCGGCCCTTGGCCTCGGCGTAGGCGAGCTCGTACCAGAGCGAGCTGCTGGAGGTGTTGCCGAAGCGGTGCAGCGTCATCCTGGACGGCTCCATGTGCCACTCCGACAGCTGCAGTTGCTCTCCAGCTCGTCCAGCAACCGCCCGGCCGCCGGCGTGGATGCAGAAGTGCTCGAAGGCGAGCTTGAAGTCCGGGATGTAGGGCTTCACCTTGGCGTTGAACAGCTTCTTGGCGGGCGAGCGTGGCGAAGAAGAGCAGCTGCTCGCTGAAGGGAGCACCAGGGGGCCGAGCGTGGTGATGTTGGTCTTGAGCGCGCCGCCGGCGATGGCCATGAGGTCCTTGGAGAGCGACACCCCCGTCTTGCCGTCCTCGTCCTGCTGCTGGTACACGCACCCGAAGGCCCTGTCGTCGGCGCCCTTGTGCGTGCGCACCGTGTGCACCAGCTGGTACTTTGACCGGCTGCGCGCGGCGCGGCGGTTGGAGAGCAGGATGGCGGCGCCGCCCATGCGGAAGAGGCAGTTGGACACCAGCATGGAGCGGTCGTTCCCGAAGTACCAGTTGAGGGTGATGTTCTCCATGCTGATGACGACGGCGTAGGTTCCCCGGTGCACCTGGAGGAGGTCCTTGGCGAGGTCGACGGCGATGAGCCCCGCGCTGCAGCCCATGCCGCCGAGGTTGTGGCTCACGACGTTCCCGCGGAGCTTGTAGTGGTTGACGACCATGGCGGAGAGCGACGGCGTCGGGTTGAACAGGCTGCAGTTGACGACGAGGACCCCGATGTCCTTGGGCTTGATGCCGGTGGCGGCGAAGAGGTTGTCGAGGGCGCCGAACATGACGGACTCGGCCTCGGCGCGGGCGTTGGTCATGGAGAGGTTGGGCGGGATGTTGAGCACGGCCTCGGGGAGGTACGTGTCCTCGCCGAGCCCGGACCGCTCCACGATCCGGCGCTGGAACGCCACGTTGTCGTCGGTGAAGGTGCCGAGGCGCTCCGTGCAGTCCATGAAGCGCGCGCGGCTGCAGCGGCGCGCGTCGTCGGGCTTGTAGCACGCGAAGTCGACGAGGTAGACCGGGAGGGGGCGGGTGAGGAGGTAGGCGGTGCAGGCGGCGACGAGGAGCGCCGTGCAGGCGAGGAGGGAGGCGAGGTTGTTGTTGTGGCGGAGAAGGAGGGCGTGGCGCCAGAGTTGCGCGAGGTCGCGCGGGGTGAAGGAGGCCGAGAGGTGCGCCGCGACGAGGAACGGGAGCGGGAGCGCCGCCAGGTACGCGCCGTGCGTGATCAGGTAGTGGTACCCCAGCTTCACGTACTTGAGCTTCACCGACTGCGTGAAGTCCGGCCGTGATGCGGTGGTGGATCGGCCTGGTGGTGGCGAACTCGCGGCGGCGGCCGGGCCGCGGGTGGAGCAAAGATTGCCCATGGTGGCCGGCTGGGGACGTACGCCGTCCAAAGATAGCGTGGAGAGGCCGCCGGGAACGGGGGCTCCTGTGTGTCGCCTGGATCGATCGGTGGGTGGATCGCGAGGCTCGGGGTTTGGCTGTACCGCACGGCGATCGGCGGCTTAAGTAGATGGGTCGACCTGGTTTCTGATCCTAGTCGGAGAGAGGTCGAGTCCGAGACACAATATCAGTAAACGCACGACACACAAACTTTGTTGCAATTGCAGCGAACGCCGCTCACGCCCCCAGCGTGACAGACTCGGCGAGACGCAGTTTTTTTTTTACCGTGACCTGAATCATCATCGATCCACCGGTTAATTAATTCGGTTTTGCTAGACGAAAATTAAGTTAGTACTCATTCAAGTTTCACATATTCGGATTGCATCACGATTTGTGTACATCTATAAGTCGACATGGAACTGAGATATTTTTAGCTTTACAACTGTCTTGTACGTTTGATTGTTTTGTGATTCGTGCTAATTACGAGTGAGAACTTAACTTATAAATGAAATTTGATGGCATCATATGAATGAGAATTAGCCACACCCTTTATATAAAGGTTACGGTATAACAATACTACTAAGATATATGTTATCGATAGCGTTTTAGATTTCTACCAGGACATTATATAAACATACAGACAAAATGCACACACACGCAAATATATGTAGTGTATAATCCATGCATTTTTCAAAAATTAATTAGAGGAAGCATGTGATTTTGTACTTCTTGTGTTCAGATTTCACCAGATAAGGACATGAGGCAGTGCCGCGGACATGAGAAAGAAGTCATTTTTTTACAACACAAAGTTTAAAAGTAATTTAGCACACGCACATGTGTCTCAAAGCGGTATACATTGCAATTGTATAAAAAGCATTACCATTAATAATTAATAACATTGTTATGTAGTTAAATATACTAAGTAATATAAAATAGACTTGTTAAGATTGTAGAACGGTAACGATAAATTACAGAGAAGTATAGAAGTTTTGTACAAAGTATATTTTTACCCGGATCATAGCGTCATACCTGATATGAATATGTGTTGGCTCCATCATGCTCACTACACGTCTCCTCAGTTTCTTGGGTCCTATCGTGCATGTCCGGGTCGTCAAAAACTCGTTCAGCCTGGTGGCGGCAGTCATCGCGACGACCTGGCCATGGGTGGAGCAGAGGTTACCTATGGTGTCCGGCTGGGGTGGTACGTCGCCCAAAGTTGGTTTGGCACTGAGGAGAGGCCGCCGGGAACGGTGTCCTGTCGCCTGGACAGAGCGATCGGAAGGCTGGACGGCTTTTGCTCCGAGGGATTGGTTTGGATGTGTTGGGCTGCACCGGCACCTTATATAGATCGCCCGATCAATCGGATGGGATTCTAGTCCTACTCGGAGGTGGAGTCCGAGAGACCTGCCGGGTCGGTCACAAAAAACGAAAACCTAAAAACACGCACGCGGCTGGAGACGCCGAGGACTAGGCCTGTCGTGACCGCGACGGAGTCGAGCAGACGCCGGTCAAACCCCCAGCGTGACGGACGGGGAAACAGATACAGGGGAGGAGTCCGGCCGGGCGCGGAGTGCCGCGAGGAGGCGCAAGTGATTGTCGTGGAGGCAGAATGACCACGATTCCACGACGGTGTGTGGACGGCGAGGTGGTTCCTGTCGCGTCAACGCGCTCAGTGCGGCGCGTGTACCGGCGCGTTCAGGCACATGTTGGAGCACATGTCCGTCTTGCTCGCTCCCGGCCAACTCGCCTATTTCGGGTCCGTTTCCACCGTCGCTCTCAGCTGGCCGGCCATCGGTCTCAGGCAGGGCCAGTTCATTGTCAGCACTCAGCTTACCCGTGAGCGACAACACACGTTTCACCATGGCCGGAATTAACCTGAATCTGCATCAACATCATCATCGATCCACGCCGGTGTAAATAGCTCGTACTGAAAACACATTGATTATCAGTATACCCGTCCATCCGATCACGCATCGTATTCACCAAGCAGGCAAGCTACTGATATCATCGCTGTCACCGCGGGAGACCGTTCCAGCAAGTTTCCTGGCCTCAACTTTCAGGTGAGTGTGAAACGGGAGCGGTAGCCTCGCGGTCCATGTCCTCAGATTTTTTTTTTTAGTGCGAGTAGGTCTCGGCAACTCACCAACACACGCTGACCGTCAACGGACTCGCCGAAGATCGAACTCGACTCGATCCGTCAGGTGCTTGCGCAGATCGGAAAGGAGGCCGGCTCCTGATTGGCCAGTCGACGATGATTAGATTAGAAAACTTGAGACAGACAAGTATGGCGGCTTGGTGAGGTTTGGTTTCTTCCAAGTGTTTTATGAACCTACGCAAGTATAGGATACAGACACTTTACAAGCTTATGTACAAGTGTGACTCTTTTCGGATTGGTTGGAAGATGAGCTCGCAAGGTTTTAGGTACTTGGCGCAGACCAACAAATGGACGATATTCTGATGGGTCAATGCAGAATGATTGGAGTAGAGAAAATAATTGTGAAAACAAGTTTAGGTGTGTGTGGGGCTCAACAACCTTTGCGAGGTTATCCAGAATCCTTTCCATACATACAGTTCCTACTCTGAGAACGACACTTCTCTATACATCTGGCAGCATGGTTGACATGATCAAACGCTCTACATACTTTAGGATCACACCGGCATGTTCTACCGCACACTCATTGCTTGTGCTACTCCATGTGCGGCATCTAATCTACATGGCCAGTATCACTCCGACAACTCCTAACCAGAACTGAACCATCCTCATAGTTGCATTGCTGATTCGCTACATCATGTATTCGGAGTTCATGTCTGTCAATAAGCAACCCCGCCTGACAAGTACCTGTCTCGACAGCAGCCTCCGACCGATCCGGCACGAGAAGGAAGGAGGAAGCATCCAGGATGAACTCGCAAGTCGGGTGCTTGCGCAGATCAGCAGCAACAAGACCACCTTCTGATTGGTCAATGCAGAATGATAGGCCAAGAAAAAGGCGAAGCAAGTTGGGTTTGGTGTATGCTGACCCAGGGTTTGGTTTCTTCCGACAGCGTCGTGTCTTTGGCTCAGCAACCTTCGCAATCGCAAGACATCCAAAATCTGAGTGTTCTACGAACTTACAGAATTAAGATGCAGAAAATACTATCGTGTATCGAAAACAACAGCCTTCTATACATGTGGCGCCTTGGCAGTATGGTTGACATGATGAAATGCT